>RJWM01011234.1:0-60481 GCA_004363535.1 Dasyprocta punctata | reverse complement strand
GTCGTCTTCATGATTTTGATGCTAAACACTGGGCTCCGTGCTTTTAATTCTGTGCTAGCTTTATAGAAAATGAGGCAACAGACTTTTGGATTTTATAAGAACACGGCTGCAGACCCAGCACGATAATTACATTAATTATAGATTGCTAGTAGTTATACTAGAAGCTACTTGGGTCAGATCACCTCGGGGAGCACTGTAATCAACGCAAGCCCTGTGTTTTTGCCGTTGTGCTAAACAGACAGATATTCATTTGACATTGAAAACTGACATCTTGTCAGACGAAAATGCAGCATAAAAATTCTCCATAGAATCAGTTGACTAAGCCCAATCAGATATTACAAATGTAAAAATCTATGAATCTTTATCAGTTTCAGCAGCATGGTCAATGAAAGGATTGAAACAGCCCTCAAACGTATTCTAAAACACACAGCAATGCGTGCGCACAGAGACACTCAGGGGCGGGGAGGATTATTTCATAACTGGGTGATAGAGCAATTGATTAACTCTCCGGGGAGTGAAGAAGAGTTAAATGGTCACTGCGTGCCCTTGGCAGGCTTCAGGGCAGGCGCGAGAGCTGCTCATCTTTCTGGGGTGATGGGGCTCCTGGGTGGGGGGCAGGGGCAGGGGTGGGAGCAGCAGCTGCGGGCTCAGGTGACACAGGCAGATGGTGCAGGTGCAGGTGAGGTGAGGAGGGCGGGAGTGGCCGGAGCTGGCAGTCAGGGGAACTGGGGAGCGAGTCCCGGAGCACGGGTGCCTCTGCAGGTCTCGGTTGAACATGAGGAGTCAAACAAGGGAAGAAAGGGGGATTCAGGCCTGTAGTGTTGTGCGCGTCCTGTAGGAACAAGACCCAGGACGCACAATGGACATGGTCCCAGAACTGCTCTGCTCCTGATTGAAAGTTTTACTTGGAGCACCTCGAGTATGGAAGCATGGTATCCACATTCTGCTGTCCCCGTGTCTTAGAAAAGGGCTCCACAGTCTCCACAGACCACTCTACTACCTTCTTAAGCCAACATCACAAGGCTTATTTCTTGGTTTGCATTTTAGGAGGTGAGGTCATTTGTTGGAATCCAGTGACCTGCTCGGTAGTAACAAAGCCCTGTGACAAATCCTGGTGATGACGTGGCTCCTTCTCTAGCTTGGGTTTGCCGCCCTTAGTTTCAAATTGAGAAGTGGTTGTCAGGGAAACCAAGCTTTCCAGTACGAGGCTTCCATTTATTTATTTTTATTTATTTATCACCAGAAACTGAACTCATGACCTCATGCTTGCCAGGCAAGTGGCATGCCACTGAGCTACATCCCAGGTCCCTCTTTGTTTGTTTCATTCTATTTATTTATTTTTGGTTCTGGGAATCAAACTCAGGACCTTGCTCTTGCCAGGCAGGCGCTGAGCTACATCCCGGCCCGACTTTGTTTTGTTATCTTGCCAGGCATTCTGTTCAGGGGTCACTACTTTGTTAAATGGCTGATTTGCGTGTATTAAACCAAGCACCTAATGTCCAGCAGCACAGCATTTCAGCAAACCAGTGTCCTGCTGGCTTCTCACAGTGTGGTTTCAGTTCTCTTCCCCTTCCGCTAAAATTTCTTCCTTGGAAATCGTCATGACTGTCTTCTTTGTCAAACCACGTGACGTCTCTCGGACCCTCCCTGGCTGCGGGTGGCCACTTCTCTTTCCCAAAGCTCTCTGGGCCCACGCTGTCTGAGTCACTGTGTGTCTCCGCCCGGTCCTGCCCTCCTAGCACAGCACCTCGGACTGTGTAACGTATGGATAGCAGAGATTTACTCCTTGCGGTTCTGGAAGCTGGGAAGGTCATGGCGGAGGCACCGGCAGCCTCGTGTCAGGGGAAGGCTTCCTGTCTGCTTGCGAAGCAGTGCCCGGTTGCCATGTCCCCTGGAGAGGGTGGACACTGTCCTCACATGGCCAAAGGGACAGAAAGGCAGGAAGGGACAGAGTCTCTGTGTCCTGTGCGCACTGGTCCCCTCCATGAGAGCAGAACCCCCAAGGCCTCACAGCCCCGGAAGAGCCCGCCACTTCCTGGCACCGCTGAGGGCCGTAGGTTCCCACATGGATTCCGGAAGGCACGGACGTCGCTCCAGGGCACTGTTTGCCTGCTCTCCCCCTGCTCTTTTTGCCCTTTCATCTGTCTCCTCACTGGGCACTTTTCTGTCCCGGCCCTTCCTCCTCATTTGCTCCTCTCTCAGCACTTCTCTCTGAATTTCAGCTATGACTGTTACGCAGACAACCTTCTTTGGTCAGTTCTGAGCTAAAGACCCTGGTTTGGCCTTCACTGCGCCCTCTGAACCTGTTTTTCTTTGCCTACAGAGACTGGCCACCACCTCAAGTTCAAGGCACTTACCCGAACTGGCCACCACAATCAAATGACCTCGCTGTTTCCCACATCTCATTTCTCCAACTCACTTTCTTCCAGATTCCAGCTTCCTCTTCTGGCCTATCCAAACATCTCTAAGTCTGGCTGCCGCCTGAGTCTGTGTGATTACCTCCACCCGCCACTCAGTCTGTGAATCCCCAGTCCATTCGCTGCAACTGACCTCGGTAGCATCACCAACAGCAGGATCTTGTTTGACCGGTTGGTCCCTGTTGGCAACACTAACCTCTGTAAATCCCTTCTTCCTGGGCTTTCCTGATCACTAGCTCTCTAGTTCTCAATCTACCATTATTGCCCTTTCTGTAGTCTCTGCTGATTTCCCCTTTCTGTCCACCCTGTAAATGTCAGTATGCCCGTAGCATTATACCTTTGGTTCTCTTCTTTCTTCTGTCTTCGTTCTATCCCCGTCATAGTAAACCTCTGTTATCATGCCAAGTATCTGGACTCCTTTTTCTGTGTTTAGTTAATCCTTCTACTTTATGAGCCTTCATAGGAGACAGCATTAGACGTCTCCTTCAGAGGATAAAAAGAGCAAGGAATTCCTTTTCTGGCTGTCCTCACAGTTAGGGCAAAACAGAAGCACATGACCTGGACTCCAGCCACACTGCCCAACCTTGGCTAGCAGGGGTCACCGTGAGGCTGAAAGCCAGTGTGTGAGAGAGAGGAATTTAAGGGACAGCACGGCCACAGGCCAGCAGATCCGTGTCCACAGACCGGCTCCAGACAGCATTGTGGGCATTATTTCCAGCCGTGACCTGATCCTGTGTCTCCACCTCTCCTGAAAACTTCGCTCCACACGATATCTAGTTAATAACGTCTTTCCCTTTTTAAATCTTCCAGGGTGGTTTCTGTCACTTGTAGCTATGAAGCCTACTCACTTAAAATCTTGCATTCTGACTCCTACATGTGTCCTCATGGGTCCCAGATCAATCTCCCAACTTGGGCCTGAAGTTTTAAATCCCTATTGAATAGTCCTAGAGAAACTCAAACGTCTCCGATCTGAACTCAATTTCTCAATCAAATCCATTACTCCTATTGATTTTTATCATGAACTCCACAATTCAGCCAGAAAAAATTTATCTCCATTTGAGAAAAGGAAGGCATGGAGACTCATGCTTGTGTTTCACCCTTGTGCGCTCACTGGAAGACACCTACTGTGACCCGTTCTGCGCCAGGCAGTGATACATCCTAGGGAAAACTGACAAAGGTTAAGAAGCCACAGCCTCTGATCTCAAAGACATTGACGGTGTAGTGGGCTAAATCTTCAAGAGAAGAAAAGACCTGCTCTAAATTTCAACTTCTCGTCTCCTCCGTGACTTTATTTCACTGATTGTATTCTTTTTTCCCTGAACCTTAAGCCTCTAGCTCCTCTACCCTTTAAACTATACATGAATGTGTTTCTCTAATCTTAAAAAACAACCTAAACTAACTCGGTTTAAGGAACTAACCTAAACTAAGCAGCTAATCTAGTTAGAGTCTACAGATAATCATCTTTGCTCAGTACTGTCGCCTTCTTGCTTTTTTTTAAAGGAAAAAAAACACACTTTCACTAAAATAATGCACATATGTATTGTTATTTTAAAGAGTAATAGTAATGATACTAGCTGATATTCATTGTGCTTTTACTTTATTCCAGCCACCATTTTCAATACTTTATAGGAATTGTCTCATTAAGTCCTCCCCATCCTAAAGCTAAGTACTATTATACTCATTTTATAACTTAAACAAGTGAGTACAATAAAATACACGATTAAAAAATGAATAATTCTCTGCCCCAACTTTCCTAACTGGGAGCTCTTCTGTCCGATACTTTTCCAGTGGCTGTTTTTGGTAGTAACCTCTGTATTTAGAGAGTATGCTTATGTTATATCCTTTTCAAAATATGGTATGGCAGATTCGGTGAATTCAGACACTGCCTTTTGACATGATGACACGTTAGATAAAAATTTTGCTCAGTTACCCTGGTACAAAATTCTGTCTGTCCCGTCCTCAATTCTGAGCACAATTACTTACATTATTCTCACATCTTCTGTTAATGACTGCAGCAAACTCAAGCACACTGTAAGTTTCATCCTTGGGCCCATCAACCCTAGAAGCAGGATTCACTCCATCATTTGTAGGGTGAGGACTGTGGTCATCTCAATGTGCCTTGCACTCACTTCCTCTCCATTATTTTTCCCCAACCCATGACAGCCTGATCTCTCCTTCCAAGCTCATCTTCTGAAGTTACAGTGACATCCCAGGTGTCAATTCACCGAAACACAATCAGCCTTCCCAGTGTGGGAAGGCCCAGCTGTCCAGTGAGATGCCTGGCTTAGAACTGTGATCGGCTACTCAATAACACTGTGACCCTGGGCAGGGGAGTCCACTTCTGTCTACCTCTGTTCCCTGAGGTATAAGGTGAGAGTCGTCAAAGCACCTCCCTGATGGGGTGTGGCAGTACACATGCTCCTACCATGGTCTGGCACCTAGAATATTCCCAGTAATGTTGGTTCTTCTATTCATTACTGGCCCCCATCCAGGGCTCACTGATGCCTGCTAGTTACTGCTTCTCCCCCCCAATTTTATTCCTAGTCCTGTGATCCGATCACCACCCAGGACTGTTGCCAAGCAGATAAAATATCAGGACTGTCTGAGCTAAGGAATGTTTGGTGGAAAAAAAAAGGAAATTCATTCATTCATTCAGTTTACTGAGTGCTTACAATGTACCAGGCAGTATTCTAGGTGCTGGGCAACCAATAGTAAGTAAAACTCATTTTTAAAAATATATCTTGTTCTCATGAAGTTTATTTTCTATGAGGAAGATAGCAAGCAAGATAGGGAGGTAAAATACACAAGACACTAGATAGTGACACAACCGTCCCCCAGTATCCCTGAGGCGTTGCCTCCAGGACCCCCATGGACACCAGCACCCACAGATACCCACGTCTCTTATAGAAACAGTGTGGCACCCATGTACAGCCTCCTTGTACTCTAGATCACTTCCAGGTTGCTTATAATACCTAAGACAATGCAAGTGCATTGGATGTAGTTGTGAGACTGGGTTGTTCAGGGAATGACGGCATGGAGGAATGTCTGCGTGTGACCCGTACAGGTGCCATTTCCTTTCACAGAGTATTTTCAATCTGGGGTTGGGGAATCCACACACGCAGAACTCACGGGTGTACAGGGCCATCTGTAGCTGTAGGGAAAAAGAAATCAGAGTGGAAAGACAAATGTAAGTGTCAGAAGGGACGAGGTGCGACATGTTTAGACCAAGTGGTCAGGACAGTCTTATAGACAGACCGTGGCTGCAGGATAAGAAGTGACGAGAGCGGCAGGGGCGGGCCTTCCACGCAGAGGGAGGAGCGTGGGGGACCCCGCAGACAGCGGACGCCCCGGCTTCTGGGAAGCAGCAAGCTGGAGGAGGAGAGGCACTGAGTCAGAGCGGGCAGAGGGTGAGAAAGCCATCATGTGGCACTGAGTCAGGCCCAGCGCTGATACAGGAGCCGAGGACTGATTGGAGATGTATTTAGGATGCACCTCAGAGGTGTGTGTGTGTGTGTGTGTGTGTGTGTGTGTGTGTGTGTGGAGGCTGGTGGTTCCAGAAAAAAATGGCATAAGGAATGACCACAACTTCCTGTCTCAAGCAAATGCGGCCAGTTCAATGACCCAGTAACCGCTGGGGACGAACTGGCGGTGTGAGAAAGGTGACCTGAACCTGGCTGGGGGGACTCTTCTCACACCTTCCTGCCTCTTGCCGCGCACCATGTAAGAGTGCAGAGTGATAGATTCTGCTAGCCTGGGGCTTAGCTGTCTGTAACATGAGATCCCCCCAACTTGGTACTGGACCCGGAGAAACAACTTAACTCTCCAAGAGTAACTCCATGTTCTCCTTCTTATTCCAGAGATAAACCTCCCGCTCCCTTTTTGGGCATGCGCTGAGCCCTCTCCAATCCAAGGACTCCACAACCCCCCGAGCCTCCACCCCCAGACCCCAGTAAATCTTTCTGTCTCCTGTTTTACACAGACAGATGCTCCTTCAGATCAGCTGTTAAATGTCATTTTGCCCACCTCCCAAACTCCTCCCCCAGCCAAAGTTGATAAAGATGACTATACTCCTTTGTTCTTGTTGAGAGCTTCTACACCCCCATACCCTAAAGCTCTCCCATGCACTCTGCATTAAAGGCCTCTTCCTTATCTCTCTCGCGTTCATTTTCTCTGCGCCACTTTAGATTGAGTGCCCCAAAATACTCAGTCACAGAGTACACACAAAAAGGCTGAGTTTACAAATGAGAGTGAGTCTACA
The DNA here is from genome assembly GCA_004363535.1 of Dasyprocta punctata. NCBI lineage: Eukaryota > Metazoa > Chordata > Mammalia > Rodentia > Dasyproctidae > Dasyprocta > Dasyprocta punctata. Next base: position 53,806 of record RJWM01011234.1, on the reverse strand, counting down.
GGTCTGTCTTTCTAATAGGACCGTGTCAGTGTGTCCGTCAACTGGCTCCTTTTTCAAGTCTCTGTTTCATAAGGGACACTGTGCTATGTCACATACAGAGTTCTTGTGAGACACATTAGTAAAAATAGTCCGTAACCAGTCAGATCTGAGGGTCTGAGGCTCAGAAGGGACTGTAGATGAGGTCATCTCTGTAGGACTGGAGAAGAGGAAGACCTAGGTTGACCTCTGCAGAGAGCCACCATCATGTCCCAAGAGAGGAACTGCACAGTGGAGGTCACCCAGAGCTTCTGCTCGTAGGGTGACGGGAAGTGAGGACCAGATTGGTGAGAGCAACCATTCCTTTTAAAACTGTGACTGCGGAGGAAGAGAGAGAGGAGGAGTGGGGCTTTCTTTTCTGTTTTCTGTTGTGCTGTTGATGTGTGTTCTCACCATGTTGCCCAGGCTGGCCTTGAACTCATGATCCAGGAGTTGGGGGGCTTTCTTATCTGACAGGGGGCTCCCAAAGGCAGCATGGTTTGAAAAGACCATGCTACTATTTTGTAGGGAGTCATTGAAGCTGGAGATAGCTGTTTGTGGCTCAGTTAAAGTCATTCCACCATCTTTTTCCTGCTTGGGGACTTGATTTTAAAATACTGCCTGGAGCCAATTCCTTTGTGGTTGTCTGAAGAAGTTTACGATTATTAAGACCATCTAATCCAGATCCACAAAAAGAACGTAAACACTGGAATCAAGCATGCAACAAACAGTTCCTGAGACATTCGTGATTCTTTTGAATATATTTGTCCCATAATTAGTTATCTGCTATAATCAATACACCTCTTTTCTTTTTGTTTTTTGTTTTGTTTTGTTTTTCTTTTTCTTTCTTTTCCAGGGAGAGGTTTCTCACAATCCCATTTATAACTGGCCTTAGAGAATAAGGGATTGTTTCAGTGCCCCAATCTTTACCCCTGGTGAAGTCAGTATCAATACACTCCAGTGATGACTATTGATCTATACCAATGCACTTCTCCCACTGGTTGTGCACAAATGAGAAATGTCCCCTTGCCTCAATCTCCTACCCCATCTGTGTTCAGGCCCCATATGCCACGACTCATGTGGCTCTTGAGGCTCTTGGGGTGAAGGACTGTGAGAGGATGAGAAAATAAAGAAGAGGCACAGCTGGGGTCAGGTGGAGCCCTTATTCTCCTGATGGGAGGGAAGGAACTGCTCAACCACTGTAGCACATTTATTTATACACTCAAGGATGATGGCAATTTCAACCCCACTGCCTAGCAACTTGTTTGCCTGGCTGGCCTGGACCCCTTGCCTTCTTGGAGCTGGAACAGCTTGTTTAAATAGCTTGTTTTGGGCTCTCTGTTTCCAAGGCCGGCCATGCTGTAGCCCCACACATGTGATCAATCTCCAGCTTCACCGACTCCCTACACTGTTTTCTCCCAACATTCATTCTGCTACTAGAATTTTTGGCTGGGTGCAGGGATTCTCAAAATAAAGATGATTTGCCACTGTGCCTTGCAGCTGTACATGGCCATGAGAGTTAGAGCCAACCTGTGGCTATGAGCAAGCGTGTCCTGAGACAGCTTCACATCGCCCTTAAGGAGCAGCTGACTCGGAGGAGCCTTTATCCGCTTTCCTGCTTCCTGGTGCTGAAAGACAGACATGACTGATGGAGCTGCTGCAGTCTTCTTGGACTGTGAGGTGACCTTTAGAATGAAGGCCACAGACAATAAAACAAAAAACCAAAAGGCTCAAAGTCTGTGTCGACCTCAGAAACAACACTCTTTAGCATCCTTAGGTCACCTGCATCTGGATGTTAATGCAAAAGAAACACAATCTAATTTAAGGCTGATATTTTAGGATCTACTGGTGTCCTTCACTAAATCTAAACCCAACTAGCAAATAAAAAGACAATGAGAAAAGTCCAGAAGTGACTATAACAGAAATGACATCATCATTTCAATGAAAATAGATTAAAAGTCATTGAAGAAAATTCTATTTAGGAAAAATAATAGTGTTAATTTAAGGCCAGGGATCCTGTCCAGGAGCCCTTGATGTTAGGAAGGAAATGGGCAGGGAAATGATTATAACAGAGAGAAAACATCCCATGGTAAAATATGCAGTGTGGTCCCGAATTACCCAGCCCCCCTTATCTATCATTGCCACCTTCCCCCCCCCCCCCGTGAATACTTGCAAAGCCTAATTTGAGAGGATAAAGTGCATTCTTTCTTTTGTTGGAAATCAGCCCCCAGATGCAATTTGCCAGTGCAGAAAATAAAGCGCTCAGACACCAAGAAATCTCACCCAGGCTTTTTTCTTTTGCAAAAAGGCGCAAGCAGATCACGAGTTGGAAGATGTGCTGAGTGGCAGGGAAGCATAATTTTGAGCCCTAATGCCTGGGAAGCAACTATGCTTCAAACCCTGGCTGAGTGCAGAGGCTTACAATCCATCGCGGCTGGCCGACTCCAGTGGTGCGAGGGAGGGGGTAGTGTGCTGCTGGGTCAGTTAGATGGAGGGGATGTGCAGTTTGGAAGGAAAAGAAGTCCTCAGTTCTCTTCGTGGAAGCCGGCTATGTTCTGGGAAAAGGTGCCTGGTCGCCATTTCTTGGAGCTCAGGATATTAACGGGGAATGGGGTAGTGAGTAGAGAGAGGGCCAGGTCATTTAACCCCAAAATGGAGTTGCTTTGACCTTGTGCTTTGACAGAAAGACAAAGTCTATTTCTCAGACTTTTAACCCATTAAAACACATGTGCACACAGTATGTTTACACTTTAATTTAGGCTGTACAATTCTCAGAATCCATGTGATTTTGAATTTTTAAAAATACAAGGCAGATTACAAAGTATAACAATGATCCTTCTGATATCTTTTTCTTGGTATGAAGGTATAAATTACAGAAATGTCATATTGAAAAGTCAGTTTTGAACTGATGACCAATTCCATTACAAAAAGCTGATTTTAAAAAGCTGATTCAAAAAAAGCAGATGGAAAAATCTATTACAAACTCTCATGATAAAGGTTAACTTTTCATTCTTTTTATGGGAGTGACACCTGATGGAGACCACTACAAAGCAGCTCTGAGCCAGATTTAAATTAACCATTTGGCTTTCTGTGATCATCTGTGAGTCTGTCCCAGGCCTCGGCCCCTTGTCTGTGGATGGCAGTGAATTCGTAGTAAGGGAACCCCAGGGAATCCCTGGTCCAGGCTCAGGCCGGTAGTGGCCTGTGATATCAGAGAAGCCTCAAAGGACAAGATAAGGCTATAGCTGAGGACACCTGGCTCCCACCCCACTTAACTAGATAGAGACTGCAGCTGCAGGCATCCGTCTCCTGTGGTGAATGTCAACTTGGAGATAAGATGGTTCTCCTAACTAGCATAAGTTACTACTTCGATAAGTCTTTGAACCAGCTCCTGTGGTCTTGCTCAGTTCCCATGCCATCCACTTTAACCCCTTTCTTTGTTTGAAAACTAAATAAATACAAGTACCCAGAGAAGTTCTTTGAGCCCTCAGAATCTTGAATTCTGCTAGAGGGTTTTGATCCTCCTGGAGCCCTAAAATCATACCACTTGTCTCTTTTACATAAGCCTCTGCTGCCCACTCAGTTGGGGGCCTGACCAGTCCACAGTAGACACCACTGCAGAATTACACATCACAGGCATGACTTTTATCCCATGCCAAGATACAAGAAATAGCGCATTTCCTAAATCAATTTCAGCTGCTCAAGCTTGGAGGGGAAATCCAGTGAGTCATTTTGGAGCCACCGTCTCTGCTTGGTGGGGCCTTGTGACAACCCTGTCGCAAGCAAGAGGATGAGGCGACCTCTGTCCCCAAGGCTGCACCACGGCCATTGCTCAGTGGACTCCAGGATGCTGCTGCATGGCCTGGCCACTACCCCGGGGCTCTGAAGCTCAGGGTGCACCACACAGAGGCTTCTTCCAGGACTCGGGGTCGTGACAGCCACTGACCAGTCTGAAAGGGTGACTGCGTCTGAGGACGTAATCTGTGCCACCGTGTGTGTCGAGGGGATCCTTGCCTTTTTCCCAGCTGCGGAAACTTAAAACTCTCTTCTAGTATTTGAACACGCAATCTCTTTTCTCAAGTACACGTGGATAGGAGAGGAAGGATAACCTCCACTCATTTTTTCCCCTAATCGTGCACAATATTAAACTTACACAACTCAAGATAGTAACCATATTCTGAGACTATTCTCCCAAATTATTATTAGTGCAGTGGCTCACAAGCAGAATATTTCATTTTACTTCTCTGATTTGAATTTCAGTTCTCTGTCTGGCTTCAGTTTACATGCACTGGCAGTGGAATCAGACAACCAATAGCAGGCTCTTTCCTTGATAAACTGTTTGATAACGTCAGTTCCCATTAAGACACTGAGTTCTGCTGAGTTCCCTGTGTCCACATCCCACATAAAACTGACTTACTGTATCCTAATGTGATATGCCCCTGCCTTTGAAATGTCTGTAGAGAAAATCAATTGGCCAAGATATATATGTATATATATATGGCTAAAGATTTAAAAAGATTTCTGTTAAAACTGTTCTAAGACTAGACAGGGAGAGTAGAAATCTAACATGAGAATAACTAAATTCTAATCTGATTTAAATTTAATTGTTTTCTTTGATAATTTTCATATTTTTAGTGTTATGATTATTGGCAGTTAAGGTGACATGTTTAATATAGTGTTAAACATTTGGATGCAAATGCTTAAATTTGTTCACAAAAAGATCAAGAAATCTACAGAATTGGTTAAATGTCATACATATTTAGTTTAGTGTTAGGTATGTATTTAAATTTACATATATTAACCCAACAACACAAACGTGTCTCCTTTGAAGAACGCAAAAGAAGCAACTCATTCTTCAGAAAACTAAATATTTGACTTCCCCTTCACATACAAACTTTACTTCTGAAAAACCAAACAGTCATTGAGGGAAATTTTTTACTACAAAAGAATTCCAGTCCATGAGTAAAAGAGAAGTAGAATAGGATGTCTCTGGAAACCCCAGATCAAGGAATGGATCCTAGCAATCACCATCAAGGGCTGTTAGCATCGCTGGATGAGGACAGCCATCATGCATCATCTGATGACAGTATATAATGCCACTTACCAAATGGCCTTGCCAAAACCCGCAGCTCTTGCAAACCAAATCTCGAGATCTACGTACAAGTTTACAGGAAACACAGGGAAGAGGGAAACGTGTTCAAAGACACTACAGGTGTCACACTTTGAAACTTCAATGTCACCCAAAGGCCCCATGCACTGAGGCATACCTGCCAACTCGGATCCAGGGAAGGGCAGAGCCCCTAGGGGCGGGGCCTAGCGGGAGGAAGTAAGATCATTGGGCAGGCCATGAAGGAGGTGCTGGAACCCATTCCTTCCTCCTTCTCCTTCCTGACCAGCACGAGGTGAGCAATTTTCTCCCCCATGCACCTCCAACACAGTGCATAAGGTGTCTCTCCACAGGCCCAGGCTTACAGGGCCAGGGAACCAGGGTCTGAAACCTCTAAACTGTGAGCCAAAATAACCCCTTCCTGATCCCGGGTACCAAAAAATAATAATAAAACTAACCCCTTCCTCCTTATAAGTTGACTGAGGTATTTTGTGTGAGTGTTGGGAAGCTAACCCAATGAGAAAGGGATTTGCAAAGAAAAAAGTCCAGGTAACACTTTTTTCAGGCCAAAATAAGAAGGCTTTTTCAAAAAAATCACGAGCAACAAGAAAATGCTATTAACTATCGTCTAGTCTCAATATGTTGTCCTTATGTGGATTTTAACTCATACAAGCTATTTTAAAATAATGACATTTATAAGACCATTGGAGATATGAATATTTATACCTAAATATTTGGGAAGAGTTATTGTTAAATTTTTCAGATGTGGCAAAGGTATTGCTGAGGTTTCTGTTAAGAGCTGTTTTTGTTTAGAACTAGACATGAAGGTATTTATGGAGGAAATAGTATAGATGAAACAAGTGTATAATGGTATTGGATACAAGGGAGCGGTTTATATTATTTCTACCTCATACAGTCTGTATCTTTTAAATATATGAGGAAAAATATAGACATGAAAAGATATGAATGAGACTTGCCTCAGAGTAATGCAGTTATGGGGCAGAGGAGGCAGAGCAGTTGGGCTCGTAGATAAAATGAGGTCTATCATCACGCACTATTGTCAAAGCGTAGAGACAGATGCATGGTTTAACAAATAGTTTATAAACAACAGAAGTTTACCCCTCTCACTTCTGCAGGCTAAAAAGTCCAAGATGGAGGTGCTGGTGGATGTGACATCTGGAGAGGGCCTGCTTCCTCCGCAGAGAGACGCTTGCTTTTCCTCTCTGCCCTCGTGATCTTCACAGCTGCCCACGGCCTGTCCCCTAACATCGCTGCCCTGGTTACCATGTCAACAGACGCAGTGTGAGGGGGCCAGAACACTCAGATCACAGAACCTCTCAACTTTTGTGACTCACATTTTACAAAATGAAATAATTTAATATCACTGAGAAGCGGAAGAAGTAAACATGTACATATGGTGAAACATTTATTTGACAAATGGGAGTAATTATAAAGTAATTCACTTGCAAAGGAAAATGGCCCCCAGAAACAATGTTGCCGCAGACCTCTCATTCCACGCTGTCCCCAGGTCTCACCGTCACAGTCACCCCACTTTTCAGGGCACAACTCCGCGCGGGAGCTCGTCTGCCAGGACAGACAAGCAGGCAACAGGGCAGCAATGAATCGCCTCCCCAGATCTCGGTGGCATAAAACTACAAGGCTTATTTCTTGTTTTAGAGATTGTCTTGGTTACTTTTCCCGCGTCGCTGAAACAAAACTCCTGACACCCAAAATTAGGGAAGGAAAGGTTTATTAATCTTACAGTTTCTGGAGGTTTCAGTCCATAATCAGCTGGCTCCAAGGCAGGGGGGCATGGCACTGGGGCAACACTTCAAGGCAGTGGCCCAGCAAAAGCAGCCAGCATATAAGGGGGCAAGAGCAAGCCTCTTCTCCTCCCTTATATTGTACACAGGCCACCCCCTCCCTCCACGGTGGGTGTAGCTTCACAAACATCCTTGCCTTCCTTTGCACAGGATGAGGATGTTTACAAAGAACCCTGGCTCCCTGCTGCCTCTCTTAGTAAAACTTCTGACCTTCTCAAACTGACACAATGAACAGATAACTGCTTATGCTCTACACCTCAGAATGGAGAGCTGCTGAGTTACCTAATTAAGCTTCTAGACTTCTCAAGTTGACACAATGTATAAACAATAACAGAGATGTTCATAGAATCTCTCAGAGACTTGGGATGATGGAACACCCCAACATCATACTCTGCCTATTGCTGTGCCAGTGGAAAGTAGGCTCTGGAAGTCCTACTTTGCAAAGAATCCAGTCTGGAAATGAACATATAATTTCTGCTCATAACTCATGTGCCTCAGTCAATCGTGTGGCCTTACTCAACCAGAGAAGGCCTGCAAGTATGCCTTCATCATATGCCCAGAGGAGAGCCAGAAATATGTAAAATACTGTAGATGGACCATCTTGGTGTCTTCACATGGTAGAAGAAAGGGAGAAAATAAACACAAGAGTTTTTCCTTTTTCTTTTTTTTTTTTTTTTTTTGTTTAATTTATAAGGACTCTAATTTATCCACAAGGCCTCTCCCCTCATGACTAGGCCCTGCCTTGTAATGCTATCACACTGGCCATTAAGTTACATCGTAGGAATTTGGGGGATGGTCAGACAACAGCAGAGACACTGCTCCATTAAACAGCTGATCTCAATGGCCCTGGACCATACAACAAGGATTTCTTAAAAAGAGAAGTAAATAAAATGTTTTAGTCCTTTTCCTTGCAACATGAGTGTCACAACATATATACAGCACTCACATACTAATGGCTGACTAACTGTTGCAGGCCTGTTCAGGTACAACAAATTCCTAGTTCTAAAATTGCTTGCTGGCACAAGACCAGCCAAGAAACAAGAAAGAAGTAAAAACTTGCAGTAGTTGAGTTTCATTTGCTTTGGGTATTTTCTGCACCAAGGTTATTTATGAAAAGGGAACAGCTTTGAAAGTTCCTGTTATTGGGGAATTTAAGCCTCCTAAAGTCATCAAAATTCCTGTTCTCCAAATAATTAAAAACTGCTGCTGATTTAAGCCATGATCAGCTAATCTCAGGAAAAAACTGGCCAAACATTATAATTGACTTTCCGAACCGTAAAATCGAACCGTAAAAACCATTTCCAGTTATAAATTGAGCTCTTTAGATATCAGAGCTGATGTATTAATTTTTTTTTTTTTGGTACGTAATGATGACTCAAACCCTCCCAAGGATTCATTTGCATTAATATACATTTCATGTGCAGGCTGCTTCTTCATTATAACCAACAAGGAAATCACAGAAAATTTAATTGACCAAGACTCTATGCAAAGATCTTACAATGTTATCAACTTCCACCCATCTTTTATGCTAGTAACTATGCTAGCAAACAAAATAATGACTATATTGCAAAATTCTTCAGGGCTAAAACCATGAATTATTCACTAGGTAATTCTTCCAACTCCTAGAATAGTATACTGCACTAAGGAAACACCCACACACAAATAAAAGTGATATAAAGTATAATTTCATTTCTATGTGAGAGGAATTTGAGTATTTAGTGGCTTGTTTACTTGCCTTATTATTCACTTGGAGGCCACTCATTAACACAGTTTTTTTTTGTTGTTGTTGTTTTTTTTGGCAATGGGGATCAAACTCACAACCTCACGCCTACCAGGCAGGTGCTTATGCCACTGAGCTAAATCCCCGGCCCTATTTTTTGAGATGGGGTCTCACTATGCAGTTCAGGCCGGCCTTGAACTCACTTTGTAGCCCAGACTAGTCTCAAACTCAAAATGATCCTCCTGCCTCAGCCTCCCAAAAGCTGGGATTAAAGGCATGAGCCACCATGTCTGGCAAATAACATATAGTTCTTAAATCTGTTACAAAATAACATCAGTGGGCAAACTAATACAGCTCCATGTTACAAAATAACACAAAGCCACAAACTAACCTAGCCTTAGCACTTGAATTTTGAATGTTAACAAAGTAATATAATTTGTTATAAAATATAATTGTTTTTTAAACTAGAAAGTAGTTCTGAACAAAAACAAAAACATAATTTTTTTAAATCCAAGGTTTATGCCTTAATAACCATTTATTTTTGTTTACTGAGTATATGAGTATACATGGAGTGGGGTAAGACTAAGTTAACTGAATAAACTTTTATTAAGATGGTTAAGGAAATCATTTTAATGTAATAGATACGATTTAACCCAAAAAATTCACGAGACTGTTCATCTTTTTTTCCTCAATTCAGATCTCTGCAGGGTCTCTCAATGAGGGCATCATTAACAGGAAGCACAAGGCAGTCATGGTCCATAAATAAGTGATTAAATGAGGGTGCAACTCCTTTTTTACTCCTTACTGTTGATGTAAAAAATTCAGAAGTTTTGTAAGATTTATCAACAGACAAATGTTTGTTATTACTTTATTGTTTCTCATACATTTCAAAGTGTACTTAGAGATTTTATCTGAGCTTTTTGGTTTTTAGCAGTTCTCACAAAATGTGGCCACTGTGTTACATCCAGGGATCTACAGTGATTATCTTGCTATTACAATATTTATTTTCCTTTGAGAAGTGAAAAGCAGCTCCAACAACCAATGCTGAATTATAGCACTGTATAAGAGGAAAATCTGCTATCGATAGTGCTCTTGTGTGTGCTGTTAGGATAAAGTAAGTGCTGGTGCTTCAACCAGGTAATCCTCACAGCAGGGAAAATTCCTGAACTTCAGGTTTTGTTCACAGACAAGCAAAAATGTCCACCCTCAGGAGTGCCCATTATATTTATTAGATAAGGGCTGAAAAGTAGTAGGTGATAAGGTGGTTCGTGGTGACACGGGAGTGTGGCGAACAACAGGGACCGAGCATTGCATTCTATGAGGATAAGACTGGCCATATGTCTGCTCCCTAAAACTGGGCACTGTAGGTTTCTTTTTCTTTGGTTATCTTCTTTTTTCACTGCTCGGCAAAGGTTTAAATTGCACTGATGTAGGGATTCATGCAGAAATTCAAAACCTAATTCAGAGGGCCAAGGATATGGCTCAGCAGCACAGTGCCTGCCTGGCAAGTACAAGGTCCTGAGTTTGATTCCCAATACCAGAAAGGACAAAAAAGAAACACCTAGTCCCAAGTTTTGGCTTTGCAGTGCATGTGGTCATCAGAGAAAAAAGGAGCCATTTACCAGGCATTTGAAGGAAAGCATTTGTGGGCTAAATCAGGGTTTCTCGGGGTTGGCACTGCTGATGTTAGACTGGAGACTTCCTGGTCAATAAAGAAGTAAGGGTCTTTCTGTAAGACCCCTGGCAGTGTCCCTGGCCTCTGTGGATTAGAGGTCAGCAGCACCCCAGGTACGACCACCCAAAATGCCTCCAGCCACGGTCATTACTTTGTTAAAGAAATAGTCATTAATGCAAGGTTTGGTTAGTTGGTTTAATTTTATTCCTTTTTACTGTACTGCGGATCAAAAAATTAGCTGAATCCAAATTAAATAATCCTCTAAGGCATAAGGGAGATTAGTCATACTTGAAAAAATCTGCTTAAACTACTGCAATTTGCTTTTGTCGCCTTTAAGAGTAAAGTCTTTAATATTTGGCATTAGAAAGTAGCCAAGGGCTAAAAACTTCATATGCACAAACATTACCTTTCAAAAGAAAAAAAACCCAGAACGACAACTCTTCCATTAAGTTTTGGTTTTGGTTTGGTAAACTAAGAAACAAAGTTTTAAAATATATTTGAAGGTAATTATGTTCCAGGAAACGAACAGGTATTAGTCAAATTCATAAGCTACTCATCTAACAACATGAACGTAACTAATCGCTAGAAGAAATTAGCTCATCAAGAATAGCAATGGAAGGGAGGGGGCGGGGCTGCGCGCGACCAGGGATGTCCGAGCGACACGGGGACTCCTGGGTCAGTGCGCAGCCGCTCCCCGCGCGGCCGGAACCTCTCGGCGTCTCTAGGCTGCAGATTGGGCCGCACTTCCGGCCCAAGTTGACGGCAGTGCGCAGGCGCCGGGGCGCAGACGCCCAGGGAGGGGGTGTGTGCGGCCACCGCCTCTGCGCCTGCGCAGGGTCCGGCCCGGCCGGAGGGCGCCGGCCCGAGTCGACGTCGCGCACTCCGGGGACGGCGGTCTGGGTCGCTCCTCACCTCTGCGCGGCGTTGCGTCGCGTTTTCCTCAGCAGGGCTGTGGAGAGGTAAGAGCCCGCTACCCTCAGGCCTGTCGTCTGCCTCTCCCAAGTCTGTTGCCCGGAGGGCGAGCGGCCGCAGCACCCGCCGGGTTCCGTAACCCAGTCGCCTGCGCCTGCGGTCGCTGCTCACCAAGCCGTGGGCCGGACCGGACCGGACCGGGCCGGGCCGCGCCGCGGGGAGCGCTCCGGGGGGGCGGGTCCTGGCGCCGGGGGCGGGGCCCGGGCAGAGGGAGGGGCTGGTCTGAGGGCGGGGTTTGGTGGGCGGGTCCGGCGCCGAGGGCGGGGTCTGGCGGGCGGGTCCTGGGCTGGGGGCGGGGTCTGATGGGTGGGCCCTGTGCCGAGGGCTGGCTCCGGCGCGCTGGTCCTCGGTTGGGGCCTGGGTCTGGTGGGCGAGGGTCCTGGGGCGGGGGGTGGGTGTGGGGCGGGCCCGACGCCGAGGGCGGGGTCCGGCGCCAAGGGGCGGGGCCTCGTGGGGCGTTGCGGGGCGCTGAGGATACCAAGAGGGTCCCCGACCACTTGGGGCCCCTTCCCCCTCCCTAGCCGTTCTTTCCGTGCTCCGCCCCCTCGGGCGTCTGCTTTCGTCAGGGGAGGGCCTGACCGAACCGCCCAAGTCGCAGTGATTGCAGAGGACAGGATTCCGGGCTCCGGTGCTGTTAGTGTGTGGGGCCGGGCCCAGAGTTTGATGCTGAATTACTCTTTATTTTTAAAGACGAATTTGTTGATCTGATTGGTTTCCTCATTTATTTATGGAAGCTTGTGTCTTACTGACATAGTCAATGGTTTGATCCAATAGAACTCATTTCTTTCCCCCTCTCCGGATATTAAATTACATGGTGTTAAAAAAAGTTGAAAATTATAGTAAGGAATAAGGAAAAGTAATCGTAACTCCAACATGTAATCAACCGTTGCTTATATTTTAGTTTTTCTCCCCTTCTTCATTCTTTCCTTTCTTGCTTCCCTTTCTGTGCGTCCTGAATCCTCAGTCCTGTTTATTTTTTATTTTGAGACAGGGTCTAGCCTTGACCTTGTGATCCTTCTACCTCAGCTTGACTAGCTGGGCCTTTTTCTTAATTAAATTGGTAAGTTCCTATATACATACAGTTCTAGAGTTACAGAATTATGGCAAAGATAAGGCAGAGTTTCCAAATACCCATATTCAGTGTATTTCTAACATCTTACAGTAGTGTGGTACAGTTGTCGTGATCAGTGCACCAGTGTTCATTTATTCTTTTTCCCTTTGCAGTAGGGAGGGGACAAACCCAAGGGCAGAGCGCTCTACCTCTGAGCTACATCTCCAGCCCTTTTTATTTTTGAGATAAGGTCTTGCTAAATTGCCCAGGCAGAGGCCGATGAACTTCCTCCCTTGATGCCCAGGTTCCAGATGTGCACCACCATGTCCACTGCGTTAACAGGAACTGAAGTCTGTGCTTCGTTCACATTTCCTCAGCTCCCCTCCACCCCGCTCCATGTGTCTCCCCTGTTCTGGGGTGTATTATCTCGGGCAGACGTTCCCCTTCAGCATCTCTTGTTGGGACAGTTTCTCACGCAGTCCCTGCTCTTGATGACTTGGATAGATTTGGTCAGGTATTTTGTAGAATGTCAGTCAGGATTTGTCTCATGGTTAGATTGAGACGTTTTTGGGAAGGATGACAACAGATAAAATGCCATTCTCTGCCAGGTGTGGTGGCACATGTCTGTCATCCTAGCACTCTGGGAGCCTGAGGCAAGAGGATTACAAGTTTGAGCCCAGTCTGGGCAATTTAGCAATATGGCAAAATAAATAAAAGTACTATGGGAATATAACAATACAAAGGCCCTGGGTTCAATCCTTAGTACTACTGCTACTACTAATAGTAATTTTATTTTATTTACTCATTTATGTATTTATTTTTGGTACCAGAAATTGAACTCAGGACTTTGCACTTGCCTGGCGAGTGCTGTGCTGCTAAGCTGTATCTCTGGCCAGTAGTTTTAAAATAAAATAATAATAATAAAATAAATTCTCACATTACTTCAAGGGTATATAATGTGAATATAACTTGGTGCTTTTGATGTTAACCTCAGTCACCTAGCTATGAGGTAGTGTTTGTCAGGTTTGTGGACGGTAAAGTTATTTTCATTTTTTGCTCCTTCCTGTCCTGTTTGGAAGGAAGCCACCATGTAGGACACACTTCAGGAGTGGAGAGTTCTACTTTCTTCAGAACAGAGTCTGCTTAAATGATGTGTCACTGTTTGGCATGGGGGATTTCCATTCCCCATTTATTTATTCAGTCCTTTATGTTAGTGTCAACACTTGGGATTTTTTTAATATATACTTTGGGCTCTGATTCAGCACCACTGTATTTGTTGTTGCTCAGATATTCCAGCTTTAGCTGTTGGGAACTCTCATTTGGCTTCCTTGTCCCTTTGACACAATACTTCATCAGCGGGGGGCCGGTGGGGGTGCTGCTCACTTGATTGCTTCCTGGCAGTAGAATGTGCTCTGTGCTTGTGTATTCCCGCCCAGCCGGAAGTCCCCTCTGTGTCTGAGGAGCCTTGGTTCCTTTTGTTGGAGAATGATGTTAGAAACTAAACTGTGGGTGCTAAGATGCCTACTCCACTGGGATGTCACTGCTTCTAGGTTGTGTCAGCTGACAGCGACGAGAGTCATGTGTTTATGCTGACCAGTATTTATGTTCATAGTCATATCTATAAATATTTCTCTCTATAGGCATCAGTATCCATATTAAACCAATGTGACTTTACATTTTTATCCCATCCAGGCTACAAGCCTTTTGGATAGTGCCACCCACACCCAAGGTGAGCCTTCCCATTACCCACATCTGTGCTAGACTAATTTGGCTGTCACACACCTAGCTGCCTCCCAGTATCTCCACCTGTGAGCACATGAGGCTTTGGGGGAAAATGTAGGAATAGCCATAGCCCAGGGCCTCACTGAGTCATGGGGTTGCCCAGACAGGATTCAAGCCTGCAGTCCTCCAGCGTCCGATTCCTGGAGTGCTGGCACTGTGGTCATGCCCCATCACGCCACGGTCAGACAGAGTAGTGTTACTACACGGTCCCATCCACTATCCTTCATTTATTCAGCTGCAAACCACTCATAATAAAAGTGTCTTTACTACCTCTATAATTTCTGTAGTTTCTGTTTTTATTTCATTCATTTTGGAAAGAAGTCTTGCTATGTAGTCCAGGCTGACCTTGAACCATGCCTCAGCCTCCTAAATGGTGAGATTACATGTGCATGCCACCACACCTGACTTACTAGGTCTATAGTTATACCTTTTCCAAATGTTATGTAGTCAGAATTATGTAGTATGTAAGTTCTTTCTGTTAGCAATATGCATGTAAAATTCATCTGTCTTTGAGTGGCGGGACAGCATGTTTCTTTTTTTTTTTTTTTTTTTGCGGCACCGGGGATTGAACTCACAACCTCACGCCTGCCAAGGCAGGCGCTTAAGGCACTGAGCCAAACGCCCGGCCCTGGTTTTTCGAGGCAGGGTCGCATTATGTAGCTCAGGCCGGCCTTGCGCTCGCGTTGTAGCCCAAGCCGGCCTCGAACTCACAACGCTCCACCTACCTCAGCCTCCCGAGTGCTGGGATTAAAGGCGTGCGCCACCACGCCCGGCTGACAGCATGTTTCTTGATGTCACTGAGTAACACTCCTTTGTATGGATGCACCTGGATTTGTTTAGCCACGTACCTACCGAAGGACATTTTGCTTGCTTACATCTTTAGGCAGTTGATTTTTTGGTTTTTGTTTTAGCAGTTATGTATAAAGCTGTTCATGTACATTTTATGTTTAAATCTCTTAGCCATTTTGAATTCACTGGTATGTAAGGTGTAAGGTTTGCATTGAGGTCTGTATTGAGGTTTGTATTTTTGCACAAGGGTGCCAGATTTTTTCAGCACCTCTTATTGAAGAGACTGCTCTTTCTTCATTAAAATACTTTAGCATCTTTGGGAAAGAGAAGTGGACCTTATTTGTATAGGTCGGCTTCTGGAGTCTTGCTTCGCTATTTTCTTTTTTCTCCAAAAATATTCTTTGAAGTTTTATCCTGCTTCCTCCATTGCTTTTCCATTACCATCCTTTTACTGCCCTGGTGTCTGTTTTATGCACTCCTTGGTGTGTGTTTTATCCGTTCTTCGGTTTGTGTGGTACAACCACAATTCAGTGGGAGTGAAGCTCGCTACTCCGCTGAGTGAGGGTGCCATGCCTTGCTGCCCTGAATGCCCCTCAAGTGTGCCTGTTGCTCCAGGTTCACTGCCTGCATTGTCACTGCTCCTTCGTAAGTGACCTTTTCTCACTTCCTGCTCTTTGTTTGGAGTTCAGCAGCTTCACCATAGTGCGTCTCGGTGTGCATTTCTTTCTTTCCACTGTTTGATATAATGTGCTCACCAGTTCTGGAAAATCTGCATGACCTTTATACAAATAAAGTTGTTCTTGCTCTCTTTTTCCCTTGTGGGACTCTATTCTTGTTCTGTTGTGTGTATCTCTTAACTTTTTTTTATATTTATCTCTTCATTTTTAGAAATTTCTTCAGTAGGTCTCCCAGTTGGTTTGATTCTCTCTTAAACTCTCATCTCTTTAACCTGTGTTTGAAGTCTCTCCGTGTCTCTCTTCCATCCTAGTCATTTCCCAGAATGAAGAGCAGTGCTGTGGAGTTTTCCAACTTCGGGATTACTGTAACCAGTTATTTTCTTTTTGGGTCATTTAACTTGTCTGTCTGTGCTTGCATTTTCTGCAGACATGCAGTTAGGTCTGCAAGTTTGATTAGACGCAGGTCAGTGTGTAGGCAAGAATATTTCTTTGACGGTGTTCTTACACATTTGTTCATGGGAAACCCATCACCGACTCAGCGTTGCTGATCTGCTCCCTGCGTTGTGAGTGAAACTCCATCAGCCTCTTCCTCTAACAGCTTTAACATTCACCCATGGCCTGTGCTTACTCCATTAACTGCATTAGGGACTAGGAAGAAACGATTTTTAAAATTGTAGCATCCTTCTGCTTTTATTAATGAGAATGCTTATTCGGTCTGGGCAACTTAGCAAGACCGCATCTCAAAACTTGGGGGAGGGGGGGAGAACAGCAACTATTTTATTATTCTAAAGTATGCTTTGTAAAGAAAGGGCCCTAAAATTTGTTAATTTTCAGAGTAATAGGTTGGTGCCCTAGCAATCCTCTAATGAATAGTGTTGTTGTTGTTGTTTAATTTTAGTATCTTTATGATCTCTTAGGTTTAAAAATCTCTTTGATTTATTTTCATTTTTTTTGTGGGCTTCATTAGTTTGATGTTTAGTTGTCTTATTGAGGCTGGTGAGAGCCCATTCAGTCTGGCCTCTTTGTCCTTTTAATTTATCCCATTCACCACTAGAGATTTCTGCAGAGTGTCTCAGGCAGAAAGTTCATCTACTTTATTTGGCTTTTCATAAAACTTAACTTTTAGTTTTCTGTGCAGTATTTTTATGTGTATGTGGCATGTTTTATTTTATTCAACATGATATTTATAAGTATTTTTAGCTTTTCTTTGTGAATTCCTTGGCCCATGAATTAGATAAGTGCTTTGAAATTTCTAATGGGTTTTGTGTATGTAGATGTTATTAGAGTTTTCCATAAGTAGAGTTCCTTTGCCTAAATTGTAGACTTCTCAAAGAAATGCTGTTAAATATAATTTTTGTTTCTATTTCCTATGTTTCCTAGCATGGAATAGATGGCTTAACATTTATATTTTGAAGAATTAAGCAAAATATACCTTTTATTTTCCAGACATACAAGAATTAAATTCTGAGTAAGTCTAGAGGTAGGATGGACAGTTATTTTAAAGCGGCTGTCAGTGACTTGGACAAACTCCTTGATGACTTTGAACAGAACCCAGGTTTGTTGGTTTTTCACTTTTGTCTCTACTAGAATTTTTAAATACCTGTAATTCACTTATCTCAGGTATAGTGTTCTTAGCAAAATTTGATTTCTGTTTTGGTCACATTGTCATCTCCTGAAAAAAGTTCTTGTGTTGTTATATAACATACTGGTTTACTGTCGTATAGAATGGAG
Source organism: Dasyprocta punctata (assembly GCA_004363535.1). NCBI lineage: Eukaryota > Metazoa > Chordata > Mammalia > Rodentia > Dasyproctidae > Dasyprocta > Dasyprocta punctata. The sequence continues at coordinate 36,464 of RJWM01011234.1, read as the reverse complement.
CCAGGAGCCAGCAACAGAAGTCAGGAAACTAGAAGTTGCTTTGCAGATACAAGTTTAGCTATAGAAAGACCAACACACGAATAAACTAACAGCTACTTGAAATCACGGTACAAGTTGAGTTTGAGAAATGATATTTTCCTCAGAGTAAAGACAGGAAGCGGAGCAGAACAAGGAAGACTGATTGTCAGCTCTTCTTTACACTGGGTTTATTGTGCAACTGAGTCATGAGTGGAATTTCTATTATGACATCTATATTCAAGAGTAAAAAGCACAAAGCGCAGTACTTTAAAGCCAAAGAAATTTAGTTTAGAAGTCTTTGAAAACATACTGTCTCAATAATTTTTATTTGATTTGGGCCTCCTAAATAACTTTGTGTCTCTGTTTTCAATTAGATGAACAAGATTATCTCCAGGGTATTCAGAATGCATACGATTCTAACAGCTGTTCAGTTTCTTCAGAGTTGGCTTCTTCACAACCACCTTCCCTGCTACTGAAAGACCAGCAGTGTACTCATAGTTACGCCTCCTCGGAAACATGCTATGAAGCAAATGAGATTTCCCTCAGCGAGAAAACACTGAAGGGGCTAACTTCTCTGCCAAATGAGAAAAATGTAACAGGACTAGATCTCCTTTCTTCCGTGGATGGTGGTACTTCAGATGACATCCAGCCCTCATACATGCGATGCAGTAAGCCTGTCTGTGACCTGATAAGTGACATGGGTAACTTGGTTCATCCAGCTAATAGCGAAGAAGATATTAAACAATTACTACCAGATGAGTTCACATCTAGTGCAGATTCTTTGCCTGGATTGGATTCCTCTGAAGTTTCAGATACTGTCTCTGTCCCATCAACAGACCATGAGAATGGTCCTGTCACAGAAGAACAGAACAATGTCATCTCTGAATTAGAGAATAGAGAAATTGGTGGTACCAAAGAATTGGGTATAAAAGTAGATACGGTCCTTTCAGACTCTTGTAAATACAATGGGACAGAAAATTTAAAGGATGAAAATATCTCTAATCCGTTAGACCCAGTAGTTGACTCTAACATAGCCTCTGTTTTGACTCAGCAGAATTCCACAATTTGTGATACCAAAGATAACCTACAACATAAGAGCCTGCCTTCTGAATTATTAAAAGATAGTGGCTGTTTGGTGAAACAGGAAGCAGATTTGGTGAAAGAGGAAGTAGATATGGTTGCAGGTGCTGCTGAATGTTTAAAAGGAGGCAGCACAAGTGCTTTGCCTTGCAAAAGTCTTCGCAAAAGTGAAAGTTTGTGCCTAAGTGATTCAAACTCAAGTGGTGAAAATTTCAAATTGCCTGACTATTCCTTTCAGGAAGATGGAACTGCTGTGTTTCTAAAGCAATCTGCAAAAGAAGACTTGAGAAATTTAGACCTTGCAGATAATAATGATGCAATCCACAATTCCCTGTCAGCTGTACATGTTTCCAGTGAAAATGCACCCTCCTCTTTGTCCTGCTTTCCGGTACCTGGCTCTTTGTGCAGCTCATTCATTGAAAGTAAAGCACGTGGTGATTGTTTACCTCGGCAAGAACCCAAGGGTCATATACAAGATACAGGGATGGTGCATGAAGAAACACAGAAGAGTGTTGTTCTAGACAGGGAACCATTTAGGCAGACTGATCTTACAAAAGAGGAAAAAGGTAAAAATACACTTGTTCAGCCAGTGCATGAAGAGAAAGGAGAAGGAAAGGTAGAACCCGAGCAGATGGAAATTGGCGCTGAGGCTTTGGGTGCCCACGGTCCCAACAGTTCACCCAGAACTGCAGAGTCTCAGCTGGAACTCTTGGGGGCTGACGCCCCAGGCTGTCCCGCTGGTTGTGCTGGTCTCACTTTTTCAGACAGCGACATGGATGGGCATGATTTAGACTACTTCAATATTGATGAAGGGATGAGAAGTGCCACGCTTATCAGTGACGCTGAGCTCGACGCCTTCCTGACAGAACAGTACCTTCAGACCTCTAACGTAACACCTTTTGAAGAAACTGTAAATGACTCAAAATCTCAACTGAATCCAGTCGACACAAAAGGCCTAGATGATAGCGATGTCAGTGATATTTATTTCAATGCTGAAGCAGGAGCCACTGGGGGAAATGATGGTATCAATATGATTTGTGAAGCAGTTGATAAACAAAATGCAATAGAAAACGGTACCCTTTCTGTACAGGAAAGAAGTGCAATTCCCATTGAACAAGGGTTCTTTACCAGCAAGTCTGAGATGACAGATGAGTTACCGGTCTCTGATGTTAGCAGCCAGTCTGTGCATGTTGGGGGGGCTAGACCCAAGCAGTTCGTTAGCCTTGCACCACGGGCAAGGGTTTCAAAGGAGCCAAATAAGCCAGGGGCTCCGGGCATGCTGGAAGGTGGACCCCACCTAGTAAATGCCATCGCACCAACCCCGTGTCCCACCGACTCTACAGTGGAATCTCAGGCCAGCTTCAACTCTAACTACATTGACATAGAAAGCAACTTTGAAAGTGGATCCGGTTTTCTGACTGCACATGAAGAGTCTCTGCCTGAAAACACTTGCAAAGAAGGCTTGGTTTTGGGCCAGAAACAACCTACTTGGGTTCCTGATTCAGAAGCTCCAAACTGTATGAATTGCCAGGTCAAATTTACTTTTACAAAACGGCGACACCACTGCCGAGCCTGTGGGAAAGTGAGTTACAAAAATCTCTATTCTTGGCGCTAGGGATCACGACCCAGGGCCTCACACATTGTAGACAAGTGCTGCACCACTGCGATGCATCCTCAGCCCAGCTCTTTTATTCTTTGAGGCGTTTTTAATGAAATCTGATGACGGGAAAGGCTGATAAACAGAGGATGACATGATTGTGTTTAAAATTGTTTTTCCCCTCATAGTCATCATGGAAATCAATGAAGCACTACGATTTCATCAACCAGTTGATGGTTGAATAAATACCATATTGTCATGGGTCTTTGAGGAACACTTCCTGATAAGTTTTGTAAAATTCAGAATGTCATCCTTACCTCTCATGTCGACACAGCAGATGTGAACACAGTGGGATGCCTTTGTCCCTAGACACCTAACTTAGGCGCACGCCACAGCTGGTGCTGTGATCACTGGGCCCTGGAGAGCCGGGCAGCAGTGTGGCCCACGTGGTTCAGACACAAGCCAGCCTCGCAGTGTCCGACTGCCCCACAGCAGCCAGCAGACGTGGAGGCCGTTTGCAGCCTCTGAGGAGGGCGCCTCAGGAGCAGGGTTTACTTTTTATTTAGTGTTATTAACTAGCATGTTGGTTCCAGATCCTCTTCATCTCGAGCAAAGAAATACTCTATTTGTAAAGCGTCTAGATAAAGAATTACAAAAAACTTTAAACTCACACACTGGAAGGTTTGATTATAAATTACAGAACCACATTTAAGTGAAAAAATCATTTTAAGAATTTTACTTATGGTGGTGATTAGGAAAATACAGTGGTGCCTTGGCTCATGAACTTAATTTATACCATGACTTTTGAAAAAATATGTGTTTGTGTGGGGAAGATGGCTGCAGTTATGTTTGTCACCCATTGTAGAGTTTGGAAATAAAAACAAAATTTTGCCAAATGCTTCTGATTGCAAACCAAATTACTTGCAAACAAATGTGTTCATGCACAAAGGTACCACTGTGTATCATAAAGAAAAGGGGGCTCGGTTAATGAGGTTTGGGGTCTCTAGAATGTTTCAAGTAGTATGCTTGAAACAAACACAAATTTGATATTTCATTCTTTATAGGTATTTTGTGGTGTCTGTTGTAACAGGAAGTATAAGCTGCCATATCTAGAAAAGGAAGCAAGAGTGTGTGTAATCTGCTATGAGACTATTAACAAAGGTGAGTATTCACTTGACCTGTTTTCGTCCAGTAATTGAATATGTCTTGCAAACGACTGGATTGTGACAAAGATGAACTTCTCTATTTCCTCAAGGCAAGGACCTAGTGTTGACTTATCTGGCTTAGGTGGGACTCCCAAGGCTTGGTTTCTCTTCTTTTTGTTCCACTCTCACAATTAACACTACCAGTCTGCAGAGGAAGCATTCAGTTTCTGGAGTGGCAGTTCCTTACCTTTTAACAGGTACCAAGTCCTTCCTGCTGCATCTCATCTGCGTATTTGTTTTTGTCATCGTTATTGTTATCATCATCATCGTCATCATAAGCTAAACATTTATAAAGTACCTACCAGTAAACAGTACTCAGTGTTGTGTTTTAATGGCATGAGGTGAGATGACAGTCCTACCCTTTAGAAATAACCTGGACTGAGAGGAGATCAGGCCAGTTGTCTGATTCTGTAAGCTCATGAGACCACCACCTTGTTGCACATGCCTGTCTCCTGTGCCCCTCCTCACTGTTAGAGTGTCCTGTGTCGCTTCCCATCACGTCCCTGGCCCCTCGCTAGCTTGCATTGTCAGCTGTAGTCCTTGGGTCTCCGCATTCTCACGGGCTGTGTGCGTGTGTGTGTTGTATCGCGTTTTCCCCCTAAATATGTTCTTTTAAGTACTTCTTGAATCTTCAAAGATTGATTGACAGTTAATTCCCAGAAAGTATTATGTGGGCTTTTTCTTTTTTAACGAGACGTATGCATTATTAGCTCAGGCACTTTTTCCTGCTAGCCAGCAGAACACATACATGGTAGTAGTCTGTTTTTCTCTGTTGAATGAAGATAAATTTTTTTCATCAATTCTCCAAAACTCTAATGTGAGTCTGTTAGCCTGAGGTGAGCTGCTTTCCTCCTTGGTCTTGATGCGTGCTGTTTTTACCATTCCACCGGCATTGCTCAAGGAACAGGTTAGGTTAAGTGCTTCCTGGTGTTCTGTTTGTTCTCGCGCTGGTTCAGTAGCCTCAAAGGTGACTGCTGCTGTACTGTTTACCCAGGCAGACTGTGTGAATTCAGAAATTTTAGAGCAAGCGCCCAAATAATCACCTCCCCCACTTAAAAAAATGAAGATAGAGATTTCATGTATTACTTGAGTTGACAGGTCAAGTTTTTGGACGAGCATTAGGATATATTCTGACTGTAGGGTCCCAAAGGGGAGAAGACATAGTCATTAAAGAGATTCACAATCCTGCTATCAAACTTTGATGTGTTAAGGACATTGCAGAGTGGGTTTATTTAGTTATAGCATTTGTTCTGTTCTGTTTTGATATAGGATAAAGTTTCATGTATGGGACTATTTGTAATTAATTTATATTGGTTGAAAATGGAAGAAGTAACCACATAGTGTTGTCTGATGAGAAGAGAAAGATGATTCAAGGGTTGTGAGACACAGTCAGTGAAGGGGCGGAAGTGAAGATGGTTTGCATGGAGAGTGTGGCTAACAAGACCCTGCTGAGATCGCGTGGGTTTAAAGGAACCATGCATGTGAACTCCACTCGGTAGATTTGGGGCGCATGGGAGATGACTTTGACACCCGGAGTGGAAGGCTTGTGAATTCCTTTGGTGAGTGGGAGCCCTTCCCTACGCGTGCTGTCACTGACTGGGGCCGCAGCAGCACTTCCAGCAGGGGGTGTGGAGAGTGTGGCGGAGGAGCTGTCCCTCTGCGAGCAGCTGCCCTGTTCCTGTGACACTTGTGTACAGGAGTGGCCCTCAGATGGTGCTGATGCCCTTGAATGAAGCTTAAACTGCAAGGGGCCTGGTGACCTGTGTGGATGCATCTGGAGGGCGCTCCTCCGACAGGCCATGGGCTCCGGGCTGGTCACTGGGCCCTGGTGAGCAGATCGGACAGTGACCGGGCAGGAGCAGAAGGCACGAGTGCAGACTGTTGGTCTTATGGATCATTTTAACAACTTACCTTTCACCCCCCTTAGGAAGCCCTTCAAAATTTTCTTCTGTTTTCTTTTCCTGGTGCTGGTGCTCCTGTGCACTAGACCAGTACCGTACCTCTGAGCTGCATTCCCATCCCAGTTCAAGGATTTTCAACTGAGCAGCCGTAGGACAGTGATTTGAGTCTGACAGAATACCTGCCGTGCCTTACAGGAAACTGGCCTCTAGGGTCCATGGCAGGAGCAGGTGCGCTGAGCAGCATCCAGGCTGTGTAGTGGCCTGGAGCACGCCCCGAGCATGCTGTGGAGGCGGCTTGGAAGTGGCCATCACAGCCCAGCGCTGCCAGCTGCTGTCAGGAGCAGTGCTAGTTGCTCAGACAGTGTCTGTGCCAGGTGCCACTTCTGGTTCCTTTCTCTGTATAATTTAAAAGATCTAGTATTTGTCACAGTTTGCCTTGAAGCTCAAAACCCTCTGAGATTCCAACGCTGTTCTCTCCCGTCTAGCTCAGGCCTTCGAAAGGATGATGAGTCCCACTGGCTCGGATCCTCAGGCTCATCACCCTGCTGCCTGTGCCGCTGCCCTGCCACCTCAGGAGCCCCAGCCCACCAGTGTGGCTTCACCTACAGCTTTGCCCACCTCGGCATTGAAGCAGCCAAGCATCGAAGGTAACCGGAAGCAGATAACACATGCACATAGAAATTGCCTGGTGTCATCAGGGGCCGGGCAGCACAGAGAAAGCAGACTAAGTCACAGAAGGGAGCTGGCACTGGGAATCAGTGCCTGTGTGTGTCGGAGGCAAGAGGAGCAGAGGGCATGCTCAGGTGTCCCAGAGAGGAGTGACAGAGGAGCGGCACCACCCCCGGGGCAGAGGGCCGGAGGGCAGAGGGCAGGATTGCCAAGCTCAGACTGAGCTGCTTAGGGGACGCTTGACCCTCAGGCCGGGGAGGCAGGAGTTGGGGCGTCTCAAGGCTGAAGCTGGGACCATGCAGAGGCCCCAGGTGAAGGCAGGAAGGTGTTCTGGTTGATGCTGGCAGTGTGTGTGTGTCCCACAGTGCCCGTGGCAGGGTCCTGGCAGCCTGCTGGTGACCGTGACCGTCCAGCTGGTGGAGGAGCCAGGAGCCACCCTTCCCAGCTCAGCCCCTCCCCCAGGAGCAGCGTGCAAAAGGTGCGCAGGGCCTAGAGATGTGGGAAGTAATCAGCCCACCTCCTGTGCTCTGGAAATTTGTTTCATTGCAATTTTTTATTTAATTATTTTTAACTTATTTTACCACAGTAGTAAAACATGTGTTTTAACTCTAAATACTCCTAAATCTTTGAGTTATGTGGTAGTTTTTTTTTTTTAAACAACTGCTTCTCATTGAGAACCTTGAGTGAAGCCTAAACATCATCTGAGGACTGAAGACTGTAATGTAGTAGGAAATAATGATAAATATCAGCTGAAGGCAGATTTGGGTCCTCCGACAATTATTTTGGACTTTATCACTCAGTAACTATTTTTCATTGTAACTGAAATACGAAGTTTAGCATATGTGGCTGTGTATTATAGCTCTAAAGGTAAATAAATGTGTGTCTAAAAAATGTATCAACAACCTAAGTTAATTAAAGTGTTACAGATACAAGAAAGATACCTTATCTAATATGTGTGAAGTTTTGCTCCACCTTATAAGAACAAAACGTGTTTCACTTCTCTGTTAAATAAATCGCTCTTGAATGTACAAATGACCCTGTTTCTTGTTTTAGACTTTCTCTTCTTCAGTGTTTTTCTTTGTCGTCTGCTGTGTTCTGATCTCTGCTTTTCAATACTCTGCCGTAGTCCCTAAATTTTACTCGGTCCCCACTTCTTGGCCCCAACTCAGCCTCTGCGATGTGGGCTCAAAGTCTTCCCGGGTCTTCAGGTGCGGTGTCCACGCACTCCTGCTGGAGGGTGGGATCCCAGGCCACACCTGGCCGTCATGCTTCCAGTGTCCGTGGTTCATGGAAAAGACCTCTGCTTGGTATGACAGATCCCAGAAAGCCTTTCTCTAGGCCTTCATGCCTGACGATGAGGCCTTGCCAGTGAAGAACCAGATGCTCTTAAAAACTTTCCCAGCCGCTCGGCGTCACATCATCGCAGTGCAGCCAGACTGAAATGATTTACTGTCCCCCCGATTCTAGGACTGGGCTCCAGAGAACAGAGGAGAGTGTGGTTTGCAGATGGCATCCTGCCTAATGGTGAAGTTGCAGATACAACAAAACTGTCATCTGGAAGTAAGCGATGCTCTGAAGACTGCAGTCCTGCCTTTCCAGACGTGCCCATGGTAGGGAACAGAGCTCACACGTCAGCGACATGAAATCGCATGTGTAGGTCATTTGTGTGCCTGCCTGTTGAATACTGTGGGTCTCCTGACAGAAGAAACATACAGGCAGACCTTGCATTGTGCTTGGTGGATACGGCGTTAGTTATCACATGAAGGAGGCTGTGGCAGCCCTGCATGGAAAGTCCACTGGCCCTGTTTGTCCAAGTCAGACAATCGTTAATGTTCTGTAGTTAGGATGTGCAGATGTAAAGCTACTGCATACTTAATAAACCACAGCAGAGTGTAAGCATCACCTTCCCACGTGCAGGGAAGTCCCTGTGACGTGACGGACTACAGCCCTGTGGAACTGGCCCACAGTGTCCCTGAGGACTGTGTTACTGATGCAGGGAGTGTGTTTCAGATTTCACCTTTTTTTTTTCTTTTTGTATTAGTTTCAGGCAATGATTTTTCAAACTTTTTGGTCTCAGAATTCCTTTATCCTCCCTTATTCCTTTTAAAAAAGATACTGAAGCCCTCTACAAACTAAAGGTTCTGTAGGTTATACCTGTAGATTATTACTTGTATATTTAAAATTAAAACCCAAAAAATTAAAAGTGTTTAATTAAAAACCAATAAACCCATTATATTAGTAGAAATAATAATTTAGGAAAAAATATTTTTAAAACCAAAACAGTTTAGTAGGAGTGGCATCGTTTTATGTTTTTGGAAGTTTTTTTTCTCTTTTTGTGATGTTGAGGATTAAACCCAGGGCCTCAAGGATGCTAGGCAAGTGCTTTACCACTGCTGCACCCTTAGCCCTTGTCTTTAGTGTGCGACATAATAGAGGACAGAGGCTCACAGTGGCCTCTACATTTAGCGTGTTGGTATGTTGTTTTGATTATATGAAGAAAACGCTAAGGTCTCATCGGTTTTCTGAAAAGATCTTGGGGACCCAAGATCCCTGGACCACATTTTGAGAACCACTGCTGGTAGAGCAATGTAACTGAGATTTAGTAACTTAGACTAATGTGATTTGGTGTACTTGCAGACATTCAGGAGAGTATCTGATGGGTCTAGTCATGCTCGCATTTGCACACATGTGCTAGGTTCAAATAGGAGATGCACCGTGTATGACGCTGGTGAGTAGGGGTTCTCGAGCTCGTACGCTCCTTATGTAGCTCCTGCTCACAGCCCACAGTTGAGTAGGATGAAAGCTCTAAGTGGGCGGGTAGATGTCACTTGAGTTCATGAGTGTTTTTCATTTAAAATTGGTTCTGGCTAGTCAAAAAAGAAAGTGGCTCGATGGCAACTGACTTGGTAGATGGTGTATTGTAGGTGTTTGCTACTGTGTGACGTATCTGCTTCTCTGCTTCCCATCCACTTCCCTTCCTTTCTGCCTGGCTGTCGTGGAGCAGGAGGACGAAGTTGCTCACTGTGTGATTTGGAATAGGACCCGCAGCTTCCTGCTCTTTCCAGGCTATCGTATTACAGACGGCAGTATCTTCCTGGGCATGCAGTACTCCTTAATGCCGTCGACTCTGGAATCAGCTGTAGGGTGGCACTGTTTCTTGGGAGATGTGACTGTAGAATTTGTGAGCCCATTCTGGTTTTTATGTATTCTGATTTAAAAGATATACTTAACTATGGAGAATAACATTTTACAATTGAACAGAGCATAAACTGATTTAATTTTTTATTCGGTATTTTACAGGCGGTAAACACAGTGGATCCTGCCCTTTCTACCACAGTGCAGAAACCAGACAGTGAGCTCAGAGACAGTACAAGAAATGAGAGCTTTGGGAGTCCTGTTGCCCATGTTCCATCGGTGGAAAGCCAGCCAACAAGCAAGGGAGCTGACGGGTTACCTGCTTCTGCTTCTCTTACCCTGGCAGATGACGTTTTTGCAGAAATCGAGGCGCCATCCAGTTCTCTGGGGCTCACAGTGAACAGTGTGTTACCTGTGGCTGGTGTTTCAGATTACAGGTTACTGTGTTATGTCAACCAGCATGTTGGCAGTAAGGTCAGCCTCTTACCTGATGAGGAGGATGGTTTGCCCCCACTTCTGGGTGCTTCTGGAGAACAGGGGTCAGGTAGGAGAGCAGCTACTTTCAATTTTAAAAAGAGTGCCTTTAGGAAGAGGGTACTGATGAATATGTCTACAAAGCGTTTTTTTATAGCTTAGACAATTTTGTTCTAATACATGCTAGAGCTGATAACTTTATTTTACACAAAGTTATTATGTAAATGCAAACCCTAAAAGGATTTGAACTTTTATGATTTGTCACATCCATGCCCTAATTTAGAATGAGTTAAAATCCAATACAGTAGGAAATTCAAGACTTTCAGAAATGTTCCCACTGTATTAGCATTTTGACTCTGTGTCTTTTTCTGAAGATGAATATCCAAAGGAAAAAACTGTTGACAAACCCAGAAACTTTAGCCAGGAATAGTAGTACACTTGTAAGCCAGCACTCTGGGAGGCTGAGGCAAGAGGATTGCAAGTTCAAACCCAGCCTGGGCAACTTAGCAAAACTCTGTTTCAAAATAATAAAAAAGCTCTGGGGATGTAGCTCAATGTGGAGGCCCTGGATCCAGTCACCAGTTCTAGAAGACTAGGGGGGCAGGGGTTTTAATTCCTCATGATGGCTAAGTTCTTTAAGCTGGAGTCTCTGGCCAGCTCACACCCAGAGTGGTCCATGGGTTAGATACCTGTCAACCCTGGCCTTCCCCCGCATCTAGGCGCCTGCACCATTGGCCCTCTGCATGGTGATTAATGTGGGGAGCGACGTGTAGAGTCCGTCTTCTGTCCAGAGGAGCTAGTTCATGAGCTCAGCTTCCTGACCGGAGTATATAAAGCTTCGTTTCTGCATGTGTCAATTGCCCTGCTCCTGTTTTATGTGGTTTTGTTTGTTGCCACCAGTCACTGACATAGACATGTAACAGTCAGTAGCATGTGTATCTTGGGTCTAGGTTGTCATGGGCTTGTAAGTCTTGGAAATTAGAATTGGAGTGACCAACAAAGTAGAATCCACTTTTGACAAAAGTGTTTTAATGCTTGAAAGTGCCAAAATTTTATAATTGTGCTATTTAATCAGTGTGTGTTATGTATATGCTGCATATAATATGTCAAATGCACAGTTTATAGTCTTAAGAGCTGCTGAATAGGAAAGTAAAAAATTAGTATATAACAGTTGTACCAGATGTTAGTTGACCCTAAGAAGCTTGTTTGCTTGTTTTTAAACTCAATCAGGCCCTTGGTACATGCGTGTAGGGTTTTGTGGTACATGTCTGTAGGGTTTTGTTTCGCTGAAAGCGTATCCCGCGGGACGCTGACCCTAGGCGATGTTTCCCTTCTCTTCCAGCGCCAGCGGTGCAGGCACACCCATCTCCTGAGCAGATCAGCTCACTCCTGCAGAGCGAAGGGTTTCCTCCTGCCACCTTTGTCTTAAACGCCAATCTGCTTGTGAATGTCAGATTAATAGTTTGTAAGTAATTTATATTTCATGGCTTATCTTTCCTTTGCTTGGTAAGCAGGCTTTCTAAAGTAATTACACCTTCAAGTTAGATTTTGACTGGCAACAGTTAAAAATAAGCAGCGTTTGATACTGGCTTTTTTAGCCAGATAGACTGCAAATCCATTTACAAGTGTGTATTCAGGGGACTTGAGTTTACAGGTTCTTAGTAGGCTTAGAGTTTACAGGCTTATAGCTGAGGTGTGTTTGATGCGTATTATTACAGTGACTTTCTTACAGCTTTCAGATAAGTCGGAATCTGGTAAATGAGATAAACAAGAATCATAAAAACAGTAAGCACTGTGTGACTTAATTAAAACTAAGGAAGTAATTCTCACTACTCAGGAATGCATCTACAAGCTTTTCCTTCTCTTTGAAAATGAAGAAATTTGTAACACTACATTCAGAGTATTAGTGCATCTTCTTAGTGTTATTATTTCATTCCATAAGATAGTCTTTTTTTTTTTTTCTTAGGTGAATCTTACACAGTTCAGTTTAAGGTTTTTTTTAATGAAGAAAATTTTGGGAAAGTGAGGGTCTGAGAAGTGTTTTATGCAGAAACAATGTTTAGTTGGCATTTGTACTCATACGCTTTTATTGCTCAGATTGCTCAGATAAATATTGGTACTTCTCAACCAATGGATTACATGGCTTGGGACAAGCAGAGATTATCGTTCTGTTGTTGTGTTTGCCAAATGAAGATAGAGTTCCCAAGGACATTTTCCGGCTGTTCCTCACTGTATACAAGGACGCGCACAAAGGTACAGTGCTTCCCTGTGGACCATGCCGAGGAGGACGTGAGGTGTCCCAGGCGCAGGCTTCCAGTCTGCTAGCTACACTGCAGAGCTTCTGTGGAAAGAGTTTGGATGTCTTAAAGGAAGTTAATCATTTTTAGTCTCCTTATAAACTAGCATTTTATGTGATTAGTGACTATACAGATTTTTTTAATTTTAAAAATGGGAGTATATTTAACTCCTTAATTTTTAAATATATCTATACTGTTCTTGCCACCTGTACCAGATGGAGGACATGATAATTATTTTTCTTACAATCATGCAGAAAGGAGGAAAATTTAAAGGCATCTGTGGTTGGAAACAATTCAAATTTTTGCTCACAGTCCCCAGTATCTGGGAGTAGCTGAATTTAGTGCAGAGAATGTATTCAATGGATGCATCTTCAGAAGTAGAAAAAAGAAAATAAAATGATACACTGCCTTTGGTTTACATTGGGACATCATACTCCAAGCATTTCATCAAAATAGTAATAAAAGAACTTAAGATCTTTTTATTAATTTTATTTCCAGGAAAATACATAGAAAACTTGGACAGTATTACCTTTACTGAGAGTTTTCTCAGCAGCAAGGATCACGGAGGATTCCTGTTTATTACGCCCACCGTTCAGAAGCTGGATGATCTCCCATTGCCCAGCAGCCCTTTTCTGTGTGGAATTCTTATCCAGAAGCCGGAAATTCCTTGGGCAAAGGTTTTTCCTATACGTTTAATGTTGCGATTGGGTGTGGAATATAAAGGTAAATTTTAGAATAAGTTAGATTATATATTTCAAGTATACTGAATGTACAGTAAGAATTTTAGGGAAATTAATTAAAATATAATTTTACCAGATTTATCGAACTATGTTACTTTAGTATATTTTTGTTTTTTCTTGATTAGTGGGGGATTGATCTCAAGGGCACTATACCACTGAGCTATATCCTCTTTAAATTTTTTTTGAGACAGAGGCCTATCGACTTGCCAGACAGCACTTGAGCTTACATTGCTGTGAACTCAGCCTCCCCACTTCATGTGTAGCACATTAGTCTGGGTATCGATACGTTATGAGGTGTCCAGATGGTTGTAAATTATAGTAATGTTTTAGCTGTTTTTTAACTTCTAAACAAAACGGGGCATTTTGACAGTATTATATTTGTTAATGTGTTTTTTTTTAAAACATGTACCCGTATTTTTGAGAGTTCATGTTACCTATGTATTCAGAAGATAAATTATTGTCCCTGTTTGTTTATGTCATAAAGTAACACAGAATTTTTGGATTGTTACTGCTGTTGAATTCACCTGCTGACTGTGATCAGGCATCAGCTGTTTTAGAGAAGGAAATACTGTATCTAAAAATAGTGATTGCCATTTTCATAAGCTTCCAGTTCCTTATTTTTATTTTTATATTCTTGATATTTAGCTAACTAAAAGTGATGTAGATGGTATCATTTTTCATATAACAATAGCTGGAGATTTTAAGCTGTTGTGATGGCCCAGTTTTGTATAACGTTATTTCAAAATCATTTCTAGTCTTAATTTTTTCAGAATTCCTACGTAGGTTTATCCCTGACTTTTAAAGGAAATAATGATTATGAATTGCCTGTGCTATGCATTAGATATAAAAATTATTATTATTTCAGGGTGAGCAGTTTAAGTGAAAGAATTAAATCCCTCTGTCAAATTTTATTAAAATGTGTGATTTTGTAGAGGAGAGTTCTTACCATTTAGGATTTAAGTCCATTATTCTGTTACTTTGTGTAGAAACTAACACCCTAGATTTTATTCTGTGTAAACCAAAGAGATTAAGACATTTTATTCTATGCTTTTTCCTCCATGTAGCCTAATATTTGTTTTTGATAGTAATACTTGAAGGCTGTTCCTTAAGTACAGTTTTTGTGGAGTTAGGGCAAACACAGTAGCTTATTCTACATCCTAATGGAGCTATAATCTGGAAGTACGGCTAGGATGTTGACACTGGCACTTAGAGATGGTAAGGCTGATTTCCTCACACAGAAGATGGAGAAATCAAGGAGCAACACGAGGGATCTCCCCAAAGGTTATAGGGCTCCGACAAAGCCACAGCAGCTGTTGAGGGGCAGTGGGGAGAATTGCCAGTTACAGCTGCAAGTGCCCGCCTCGGCTGTGTTCTCTGTGTGTTCTGCTGAGGTTTGGGTAACTGGCACTTTGGTATGAATAGATCTCATACCTCTTTAGAGATGAATTGGATTTTGTTGTAGAGGTAATATGGAAAAACTAGTGGCGAAAGTTAAAGGGCAGAACTGACCATCTCAAATTAGTACCTCCTGTACTCATGTTGAGGCGACATGTTTGGAACCTCACTGACTGTAGGACTAGGGGGCCGATGAGGCCGCTTTGCACTCACAATGTGCCTTTCTAAGCTGCGGGCGCCAGAGCATAGACTGCAGCTAAGGTCACCTCAGCAGTGTGCAGGGGCCGCTCCTCATTCATAAAGGCCAAGGTGAAAAGTTGGCGTTTATCCTAATCCTGTTCTTTCCCACTTGAACCTCTTTTAACACTATATTGATGTCTCACATTTTTTTTCCAGTCTAGACCTTCTGTCCTCCAAATAATTTAGTCTTCCTTTTTAAAATTAGGAAATATGTTTGTGCTAGCACGGATGTGATTGCTCTGAATTCAGTCTCTAACCTCGGCAGTGTTGGGGACCGTGGTGTTTTCACAGACATTTGAGCAAGTGTGTTTGTGTAGTGGGTCCCGGAGAGGTTGGTGTCTGTGGCTGCAGCTGAGAACTGAAGCTGAAAATGTGTCCGCTTTCTCCTCACTGTGGGCGCAGGCCTGCCTGCCTTCTCCACCTTTTTTCTTTCAGTGCCTGCTGCACTCCGCACTAGCGAGGTGGCTTTCCTGTCAGGGCTCAGGACTGATAGATAGTGCCCTCTGGAAGGGAAAAATGTGTGGTTAGGTGGCAGCCCTACACCTGTCTCCTGCTTAACCTAATCATTGTGAGCAAATGTGTGAGGTTGTGCATCAGCTTTCTCATCTATAGAGCAGTTTCACACAGAGCGCTGTAGTCTCGACACCTCTGGAGGGTGGAGGGTGGAGGGTGGAGGGGTAGAGCTCCCAGCTGGCAGAGCTTCTGATTCCTGCTCCAAGAGTGAACGTGCCCTCTCCACCTCGCCCTGAAACCGCCCGGGTGCTATTTATGTGTAACATCTGTCTGCAAGGTAAGAATTAGTCTAATAAACTCAAGGCTTTCTGGTCTTCCTTGAAAATAACCAGGTTTTCTTTCTTATATATAGCGTATCCTGCTCCTCTAACGAGTATCAGAGGCCGCAAACCTCTTTTTGGAGAAATAGGACATACTATTATGAACTTACTTGTTGTAAGTAATTGACTGTTTCCATAAGTATCCTTTATACTATTACTTTTTAAAATTATTTTGTAGATTTCACAGTTATATTTTCCTATTTCAGTTTGGCATGTTTGATACAATGACAGCTCATTCTAATAAATCCTAGTTCATTTAACGTAAATAACCTGTTTTGATGAGTTGCTTTTTTAGAACATAGTATTGCCTCATTTATATGTGCCTGATTCTGATTGCCTTTTGATTAATTCTGCTGCAGTTCATACATATTTAGATAATGTGAGACCTCTACACAAACCTCTAAAATTAGTGAAAGTGTTATTTAAGTCAGTCAATTTTGTGATTTTGAACAAATGACGACTTTGGTTTCCTCATTTGTGGTTGAGGGTTGATTGGGAAGGTTCCCTCCCACCTATAATCTGTGTAGCTTTATCTTTATCTATTACTCTGGAAGGACCTTAGTGAGCTTGTTTGTTTCACCCCTGTCTGGTTTGAAAATGATGGTCAGCTTTCTGCTACTGTGACAAGAGTCCTGACACAGTCGGCGTGTAAGGAGGGAGACTTGTGTGGGATCATGGATTAGGGCTTCAGCCACAGTGGCTTTGCCCATCCCTTGGGCCCATGGTACCCAGCCTGTCATGGCAGCTGTTGGGCAGCAGAGGCCTATTTGCCTTACAGTCACCAGGAAGCACAGAGAAGCAGAGAGCCACGGCCAGCAGGCCCCGTCCCCTTCACAGACCCCCACAGAACCTCAGCTCCTTCCACCTGACCCCCGCCAGGTTCCTTCACCTCCCTGGCACCCCGTGCTGGGACCAAGCCCCACACAGGCCTCGGGACACGTGCACAGCCCATGGCACAGACCTTGTCTGCCCTGGAAGATCTGCCCCTGGAAAGGGGCAACCCCGAGACTGCAGAGCACCCCGACAGCAGAAGTTCTCTGTGCTGTTGGGAAGTAGCTGGGGGTGAGGCGGTCACACTGGGACCAGCTTCCTGGCTAGCATCTTGAGAGCGCTGTGTCAGATGCCTTAGAGTGATGGGTGCTGAGTATTTATGGACAGTAGTTCAAGGTTCATGAATTGTGATTATTTTATGTAGGATCTTCGAAATTACCAGTACACCTTGCCTAATGTAGACCAGCTGTTGATTCATATGGAAATGGGAAAGAGCTGTATAAAAATACCTCGGAAAAAATACAGCAATGTAAGTATAATTGTGTTATTCACACAATGTTAAAGACCAATGTTAGATATTAGAGTTCCATAGAATTGCATCAAATTGTATTACTTGTTTTGAATTAGGGCTGCAAATAATGTTTTTGAAATTTTAGAATTTGTTTAATCCTACTTTTAAAATCTTTTTTCCTTATTGTTTTACCTGCTAATGGGGGTGGTTTTATTTTAAAACACCAATTTCCATCACTCTCTCTGAGAGCTGGTGAGACCAAAGCCTGGTGATGAGGAAGCTGGCGCTGCATTTGGTTCTCAGACCAGGTGGACGCGGTCCTCACACAGGGGTTGTCATTCCCAGGTGATGAAAGTGCTGAATTCCTCTAACGAGCACGTCATCAGCATTGGTGCGAGCTTCAGCGCGGAGGCCGATTCCCACCTGGTCTGCGTGCAGAGCGACGGCGTCTATCACACACAGGCCAGCAGTGCACCCGGCCACCCGAGGAGAGGTAAGGGTTCCTCGCCGAGGAGAGGTGCACGTAGTTCTCTGCCAGCCGAATTCCCATCTGCGTGCCTAAAACTTGAGCTGCACATGGCGGCTGCAGAGCTGCTGCCCATTGTGCCATTCTCCCTGCCTCGCTGGTGCACAGGCTGCGCACCTCTGGCTGCGCTCCTGTCCAGGCCGTGCGCGGGCACAGGGCAGACTGGGAGGGATTTCTCTCTGCAGTGTGGCGTGTATGCATTGGTGAGGTCTCTGCTCCACTCCTCGCAGTCGGAGGAGCAGAGAGGAGATGAGGATGAAGAATGATTTATGAAACAGAGTAGCTGATGAGATAAGAATGACAAGCAGCACCGGGCTGCTGTCCCACTCAGCTCAGGGACTGCCAGAGCCTTGCAAGAGGGGCCTCAAAACCTGCTGGTGGAGTGGAAGTGCGTGGCCCACAAAACCAGCACGTCGTTAACACAGCCTGGTACCCTAGCTGCTGGTGAAAGGCTTTGCTCTGACTGCTGAGCAGGTGTCTACTCATCTGTGAGGAGCTCGGAGAGCATGGTTTGAAAGCGAGTAAAACAGCAGCAAGAAAAGCCCGTCGATGGCGTTGTACTGTATTTCCTTCTTAGTGCATCTACATTAAATAGATTATTTTATGCTAGCTATTTACTTTTTATTGTGCTTTTTTGTCATTAAAACTTAACTTTTTAATATTTACTTAATAGATACTTACTTGCATGGCAAGATTCCAAAGGTTTAAACATACTTACAGTAGTGAAAAAAATCTCCTTTCTTCCCTGACCCCCTGCCATCCTCTTCCTCTTCTGCACACATCAGCTCTTTCTCTCACTTGCGTAGTTTTTTGGGAGGCTTTTGTTGTTTTTGTTTTTTGGCTTTGTTTTTTGAGGCACGGTCTTGCTATATAGTTCAGGCCGGCCTAGAACTCGCTATGTTACCCAGGCTGGCCTTGAACTCACACTGATCCTCCTGCTTCAGCCTCTGGGATTACAGGTGTGCACCACCACACCTGGCATCTCACTAGACAAGGCATAATATTGGTTCATTGTGTACCTTGCTTTTTTTGTTATTGAAACACATCTTGGAGATGATTCAGTGTTGGCGAAGAACTTTCACATGACTTTCCATTTTCTATGTGTGTATCATCTAACCATCATCTGTTAGTAGACTCAAGTTGCTATCCTGGGTCATTTATTGAAATGCCCTCGTGAATAACCTTGTCCGCGTGCCATCTTGTGCACCGTGGAGCCTGCTGCATTGGTGTCTGTCAAGGTCGTGTTTAGTTGTGACTTTAATGGACAGATGTCCAGTCAGGGCTCCCCAGAGTCCCAAGATAGGCACACACCAGCAGTGTCCCACCCCTCACTAACACAGGCACTGACATTTGAAACAGCATTAGACACCAGTGTTGAATTACTTTTATTTGATTTCATTTTCACTGGATTTCTGGTGTGTTAGGAGCAAAGCATTTATTGGGTATTTAAATGTGCATGTTTCACATTCTGAATTTAATTCCATACAAGACAAAATGGGAAACCGAAACTTGAGCTAACTGTCGTGTTTTGTCCTCAGTGACAGGTGCGAGTTTTGTGGTGTTCAGTGGTGCTCTGAAGTCGTCTTCAGGATTTCTTGCCAAGTCCAGCATAGTGGAAGGTACGGTCTTCATCTCTGAGATTGCTGTAACGTGAAGCTGTTTCTCTGTTACCTTTAAAAACCTGTCTGACGCTCACAAGAGAGCATTTGTATATCACAGGCAGTGCCCAGCCCGGCAGCTGGCACAGCCCCATCGCAGTTCTGCTCTGCCCTGCCCAGGGTCCGCTGCTCCCTGCACACTCTGCTTGTTGTTCTCATGCTGCCTCTTTATCTGTGTATAGATACGCTTATATCATGTAGAACTTAATTATGCTTATTTAGGAGATTTATGAAAATGATAGTCATCACATTGTCACATGAAATTAATATTTTCACACATTATGTATATCTTTAAAATTCATGCATATTGTTGCCTTCAGCTATAGCTTACTCATTTTCATTACTATTAAGTATTTTGTGAATGTATGACAGTTTATTCATGATCCTGAACTTGCAGCTTGTTTCTGGATTCTACTGTTACAAACAGTGGTTCTAGTGGTATCCTTACCTGTGCGTGGACACTGGAGATACCGGTGTCTAAAACTTTCCTTGGAATACCTATTTAGTGGTGGCATTTCTAGGCTAATACATTGGCAAATGTTTAACTTTAGAAGAGGTTGATAAATTGTTTTCTAAAGTGATTGCACCAGCTCTCCTGTCATCAGCGTGTCAGACCTCTCGTTGGTCCGTGTGGTCTCCAGGTAGGAGACTGTCACGCTGCATAATTTTCGTCAACCTGTATTTCTGAGTGTGGTCACAGTTAGCCTGTGCCTGTCCACTGCAGGGTGGAGCACGCTGTCCTTCGCTGGGCACAGCAGGGACCTCTCCTGTGAAAAGTCTGCTCCCAGCATTTGCCTGTTTGCCTACTGGACTGTGTGTCTTTCTCTACCCATTTATAATTTACACAGTTTTGAGTATCATAGATCCCTCCTTCACCATTTTAAATGATGTGTAATAATTAATAATTGTACATACAACATCAGAATACACATACTTTTCAGCTGCACATGGGATATTCTCCAAAATAGACCATATACTGGTTCGTAGAACATGCTTAAGTAAATGTAAAGGAACTGAAAAATACCCCATGCATACTATCAGACCATAGTGCAATGAAGTTGGAAATCCATGCCAAAGGAAACCGCAAGAACTTCATCAACACATGGATATTAAATAGCACACTGCTGAACAATCAATGGGTCACAGATGAAATTAAAGAAGAAATTAGACAGTTGTTACAGTTGAATGACAATGACAATGCAACATACTGGAACTTGTGGGACACAGTGAAAGCAGTCTTACGAGGGAAATTTATAGCAGTAAATACCCATATCAGGAAAACACAACAAGCTCATATAAACAACTTAATGTTGAACCTCGAACTTCTAGAAAAAGAAGAGCAGGCTAAACCAAAAGCTCGTACAAGGGAGAAAATTCTAAGGATGAGAGCAGAAATCAACACACTGGAGACTAAAAAAAAACAATACAAAGAATCAAAGAATGGAAGAGTTGGTTCTTTGAAAGATTAAATAAAATTGATAAACCCATAGCCAGCCTTATCAAAAAAAGGAAAGAAAGGACTCAAATCCATGCAATTAGGAATGAAAAAGGTGAAATCATAACAGACCTTATTGAAGTCCAGAAAATTATCTATGCCTACTTTGAAAACTTATATTCTAATAAGATGGAAAATATAAAAGAAATGGACAGATTCTTAGATACAGATGAATTACCAAAGTTGAATCAAGATGATACAAAAATCCTAAACAGCCCAATATCAATAAATGAAATTAAAGATATAATTAAAAATTATCAACAAAGAAGAGCCCAGGCCCTGCTGGATTCACTGCTGAATTCTACAAGAAATTTAGTGAAGACCTAACACCACTATTTCTCAAACTCTTTAATGAAATTGAAAGGGAAGCAATACTCGCAAATTCATTTTTGGAAGCAAGCATTACTCTAATCCCAAAACCAGAGAAGGATCCAACTAAGAAAGAGAATTACAGGCCAATCTCCCTAATGAACATTGATGCAAAAATTTTTAATAAGATACTGGCAAATAGACTGCAACAAATCATCAAAAAGATTGTACACCATGATCAAGTGGGATTCATCCCAGGGATGCAGAGATGGTTCAACATACATAAATCCATAAATGTAATACATCATATTAGCAGAGCCAAGGATAAAAGTCATATGATTATTTCAATAGATGCAGAAAAAGCTTTTGACAAAGTCTAACACCCATTCATAATAAAAACTCTACAGAAAATTGGAATAGATGGTCTTTATCTCAATCTGATAAAAGCTATCTATGACAAATCGATAGCTAACATCATACTAAATGGACAAAAACTGAAAGCTTTCATTATAAAGTCAGGAACAAGACAAGGATGTCCACTCTCTCCACTCTTATTCAACATAGTTCTGGAAACTTTAGCTAGAGCAATTAGACAAGAGAAAGAAATAAAAGGAATAAAGATAGGAAAGGAAGAAGTTAAACCAGCGTTATTTGCAGATGACATGATACTCTACCTAGAAGATCCCAAAAGTTCCACCAGGAGACTTCTAGATTTAATAAGCAGATTTGGCAACGTAGCTGGTTACAAAGTCAGTACTCAAAAATCAATAGCATTTTTGTACACGAATAACAGTCTCACTGAGAGAGAAATCAAGGAAGCAATACCTTTTACAATAGCATCCGAAAAAATGAAATATTTAGGAATCAATCTAACGAAAGATGTAAAAGACCTCTATACCGAAAACTATGGTACTCTGAAAAAAGGAGATTGAAGAGGATATTAGAAGATGGAGAGATATCCCATGCTCTTGGGTAGGAAGAATCAATATAGTCAAAATGGCCATACTTCTAAAACTGTTATACAGATTCAATGCAATCCCAATCAAAATACCAATAACATATCTTACAGGATTAGAGAAAACAATCCTAAAATTCATCTGGAACAAGAAGAGACCTAGAATAACAAAGGTGATCCTGGGCAACAAAGACAAGACAGAGGGCATCACAATTCCTGACCTGAAATTATACTATAAAGCTACTGTGATAGAAACAATGTGGTACTGTCAAAAAAAACAGACCTGAGGATCAATGGAATAGTTTAGAAGATCCAGAAACAACTCCAGACACACTAAGCTATCTTATCTTTGACAAAGGTGTCAAATACATTCACTGGAAGAAAGATAGCCTTTTTAATAAATGCTGTTGGAAAAACTGGCTTTCCACATGCCGAAGGTTAAGATTAGATCTATATCTTTCACCATGTACTAAGTTAAAATCTAAATGGATTGAAGATCTCAACATTAAAACAGAAACATTATATCTGCTGGAAGACAGAGTAGGTAAAACTCTTGAAGACATTGGTGTAGGCAAAGACTTTATGAATAAAAGCCAGACTGTGGTGGAGCGTTGTGAGTTCAAGGCCGGCTTCGGCTACAACGCAAGCGCAAGGCTGACTTGAGCTACATAGTGCGACCCTGCCTCAAAAAACTGGGGCTGGGAGTTTGGCTCAGTGGCTTAAGCACCTGTCTAGCAGGCGTGAGGCTGTGAGTTCGATCCCTGATGCTGCAAAAAAAAAAAAAAAAAAAAAAAAAAAAAAAAAAAAGCCAGACTGCACAGGAATTACCGCAAAGAATCAACAAATGGGATCTCATCTTACTGAAAAACTTGTGCACAGCAAGAGAAACCACCAACAGTGTGAAGAGACTACCCACAATCTGGGAGAAAATGTTTGCCAGCTGTCCCTCAGATAAAAGATTAATATAAAAAACCTATAAAGAACTTAAAAAAAATCAGTCCTCCAAGATTTAAAGACCCAATCCAAAAATGGGCATCTGAGATGAACACACACTTCTCAGATGAAGAAGTACAAACAGCAAATAAATATGTGAAAAAATGTTCAACAGCACTGGCCATTCAAGAGATGCAAATGAAAGTAACACTCAGATTCCACCTCACCCCAGAAAGAATGGCTAGTATTATGAAGTCAACCAATAACAAATGCTGGAGGGGCTGTGGGCAAAAAGGAGCCCTTCTCCACTGTTGGGAATGCAGGCTGGTGCAACCACTGTGGAAGTCAGTGTGGAGATTCCTCAAAAAGCTAGAATTGGAGGTCCCATTTGACCCAGCTATTCCCCTTCTGGGTATCTTCCCGAAAGAACTAAAAACATCTCACCAGCGATATATGTGCACCTATGCTCATAGCTGCCCAGTTCATAATAGCTAGATCTTGGAAACAACCTAAAAGCTCACAGACTGAGGAATGGATAAAAAAGATGTGGTATTTCTGTGTAATGGGATACTACTCAGCTACAAAGAACAATAAACTAGACATTTTCAACTCTTGATGACTACTGAAAATATACTTCTCAGTGAACTAAATAAGTCACACATATGTAACTATCGCATTGTTGCACTGGTGTGATGAACTGAAACAAAATCTGTGTATAGAAAAAATTAGTTAAGACAGTTAAAGAAAAGAATTTTTGAGTGAAAAGTAGTTTTCTCAGGGTCATCTTTAGATTTCATTTTTAATGCAAAATGTTTATTTGAAAACAATAGAGCAATCACAACAAAAAAGATAGTCATATCATAGGTTTCTCTTGAGTCACTGAGGCAAAAGTTTTGTGCTAATAATTTGTTGGATAATGTTTCGTGTCTATATTTTTTATCCTAAATAATTTCTGTGAATATAATAATATGCAATGTAAAAAAAAACCTTTACAAATGACACAACTCTCTTCCAAAAACAAACACTTCAAATGCACATTTTTGATCTCAAGAATACCAAGCTTTAATTGATGTAGTTGTATGCAACTTTTTCATACCCTGTAAATACTCTTATAATAGTGATTGTTAGACTCTTCTGATAATCTGCAGAAAAAAGGTACATAAAAAAATAATAATTGCACATATTTATGTGCAATATAGTGTGATAATCTGAACATGTATGAGATGTATAGTAATCAAATCAGGATAATTAGCATTCCCATCTCCTAATTATCGTTTCTTTGTGTTGGGAAACTCAGAACTCCTTATTCTCTATAAAGTATATGATAAATTCTTGGGAACTGAAGTCACTTCTCTGTGTAGATGTAGAACAGTGCACCCTACCCCTCCCTATGTGACCCTGGTTTGGTGCGTGTTATCCTACCTCTCTTTACCCTTGCCACCCTTCCTAGTTGCTAGGAACCAGTCTTCTGTTCTCTACTTCTGCGAAGGCAGCTTTTCAGCTTCCACATAAAAACAAAAACGCCTGGCACTTGCCTTTCTGTGCTGGCTTACTCCCTGAATAGGGTGCCCTCCAGTTCGCCACTGCCGCAGGTGACAGGGCCACACTGTGTCTTGTGGCCGCTGGCATGCATGCCAGTGTGTGTGACACCCCCAGTACCTTATCGTCATCTGTCAGTGCCACTCCAGGGGACTTCTGGTTGTGGCTCTTGGGAATGGTGCTGCAGTGAACGTGGCGGTGCGGGTGTCTCCGATGTAACTGTGTCGCTTCATTTGGTGATGCGCCCCGCAGTGAGCTAGCCAGGCCATGTGGTGGTTCTTTCTGAGGAATCTTCCCAGTGTTTGCCTTCTTCACTTTACCAATTTGCATTCCTGCCGGCAGTGTGTGAGAGTTTCCCTTTGGCTGCATCCTTGCCAGCTTTTTTATTTTAAATTTTTTTTTATTTTTTTGATGATAGCCATTGTGGGGTGAGGTAATACCTGAAGACGCTGCCTCTGGAGATTGGTGCTGCTGGGCTTTCCTTCGTGTGCTTGCTGGCCACTCGTGTGCATAGCGTCTGTTTTGAGAAACTCGGATCATTTGCCTCTTGGTAACTGGATCTTTTTACTGTTGAGGTTTTCAGTTCCTTGGATGTTCTCGACAGCAGTGCATTGGTGGACGAGTGGTTTGCAAATGTTTTCTCCCATTTTGGGGGTCATCCCTTTTCTCTGTTGATGGTTTCCACTGCAGTGCTGGAGTTTGATACACATTTGTTTCTTTTTCCTTTTGTGACCTGTGCTTTTGGTTCATATCACAAAAATTAATACCTATGCAGAAATTTTGAAGTGTTTCTCCTATGTTTTCTTCTGGTAGTTTAATAATTTCAGGTTTTACATGTAGTTCTTTGGTCCATTTTTAATAGATTTTTGTACATGGTGACAGGAATTTGCATATGGATATCCACTCTTCCCAGCACCATTTATTGAAGAGACTGTTCTTTCTTCAGTGTACATTTTTGGCACCTTTGTTGGAGATCATGTGACAATAGATGGATAGATTTATTTCTGAATTTTCTATTCTGTTCCATAGGTATTTGTGTCATGCCCATACTATGCCATTTGGGTTACTATAGCATTGTAGTGTGTATTAAGATCAGATACTTTGTGATACCTTCAGCCTTATTTATACTTTTTGCTCAAGATTTCTTTGGCTGTTCAGAGTACTTTATAGTTTGATAGAAATTTTAGGATTTTTCTGTTTCTATGAAGAACATCATTTATATTTTGAGGGGGATTACATTCAGTTGGTAAACTGCTTTGGGTAATAGAATCATTTTACCACTATTCTTCTAATTTGCTGGGGTGTATCTCAGTAGGAGAGCTTGAGGCCTTGGGTTCCATACCCAAGTATTGCGGTAATAATAATTTCATGAACATGGCTGTGTTCTCATTTTTTTGTGTGTCCTCTTCAGTTTCTCTCATCAGCGTTTTATGATCTTCATTGTTTCTTTTGTCATTGCTACTGTGAGCAGTTCCTGGATTTCTTTCTCAGCAAGCTTGCTATTGATGTATAAAAACGCTGTTGATCTCTATCTGTTGACTTTGTGTTCTCCAACCTTACTGAATTTGTTAATTCTGATAGTTATTGATAGATTCTTAATGTTTCTATCTGTATAAAATCATATCATCTGCAACTAGGGATGGTTTGGCTTTCTCTTTTCCTATTTGGATGCCCTTTTTCTCAACTTGATGCTCTGGCTAAAACTTGTAGTACTACGTTAAAAGTGACAAAGGTTGACATACTGCCCTGCTCCTGATCTGTGAGCTTGTCATACATGGCCTTTATCATGTTGAGATTCATTCCTTCTCTGCCAGGTTTATTGAGAGCTGTATCCTGAAAGGATGTTGAGTTTTACTAAATGGTGTTTCTGTATCTGTTGAGATGACTGGTGGCTTTTGTCCTTCGTTCTGTTGATGTTATTGTTTATTGATTTGCATATGTTGAACCATCTTTGCATCCCTGGAATAAATTCCATTTAATAGTAGTGTGTAATCCTTTTGACGTGCTCTTGGGCAGTGATTTTATCAAACCTACAAGTATAAATTTTGCTTTCATTAAACTTTCAAAAAAGAACCCTTAACACAGTGAAATATTTTTATTTTTCTAGTGGAAAACAATAGGATGATTAACAAAGGATTTAAAGCTTACCTTATGCTGAGTCCACCTTGATAGTAAATTTTATGCCTTCGCTGTAAATTCTCAGATAGACCCTTTTTTGCAAATAAATGTGAGGTGTAATTCTTACTTCTAGATGGCTTAATGGTGCAGATAACTCCAGAGACCATGAATGGCTTGAGGCAAGCTCTGCGAGAGCAAAAGGACTTTAAAATTACCTGCGGGAAGGTGGATGCTGGCGACCTGAGAGAGTATGTGGAGATCTGCTGGGTGGATGCCGATGACGACGGAAACAAAGGGTAGGGACTTGGTTACTGAAGTGTAGTTGACGTGACAGGGGGAGAATGAAAACATTCCTTGAATAATAATTATTTTATGAATGAATGTAGAATTACACCGTGAATGTAATGCTTACCTGCCAGTTAATAAATACTGTGTGTGTCTTCTGCCGTGGCCCTGCTGCCCCGGTGCCGTCTCTGGCAGCAGATGGGCGGCGGGAGGGTGGCGGATGGGCTGCTGCCGGGGCGGAGACAGGCACAGCAGCTGCCCTTCCCGGGTGCCTGTTTCTGTGGCGTAAGTAATGGCTCCCTCTGTACAGCGCTGATTACACTGACTTCCTGTGCGCAGCAGCTGGATTTCCTGAGGCATCCACTGGGCCTTGCAGATTGCTGCCGCCACCCTGCCTTTTCCACTTAGCGTTGTCTTTCTTTTCGGAGATTGGCTCAGGTGTCTGGAGCAAGAAGGAAGAGAGCTAATGCTGAAGGATTCAAAAATAAAAATTTTGAATTCATTAGACAGCTTTTCTGTTAGGAGACTTTTTAAGGTATTTGAAATCTAGGTCTGAATCGGGCATGTGAAAAAGGAGGTACAGTTTGCCGTTGAACAAAAATTACTACATAATAAATCATGATACATGAGCTTACATATTCATCTTGTGTATAACTGAGATATCTTGCTGCTTTAAATTTAGAACTTTCATCATTTTTCTCATCTTCATTTGTTCAAATCTAATCATAAAAAGCACTTAGATGATGTTGATCTTACTATGTTTTGTTCTGTAGTGTTATCAGCTCGGTGGATGGAATCTCATTACAAGGATTCCCAAGTGAAAAAATAAAACTGGAAGCAGATTTTGAAACGGATGAGAAGATTGTGAAGTGTACTGAGGTAGTAGAGGAGGAAGTCCCTTCCCTTTACACGCTGTGTTTGGATACGTGTTTTGTTTTCATGTTGGAGGCATCAGCCTTGGACGAGTATGGTTTGAGTGTGGTTACCGCACTGTTTCCTTTACACTGTGCAACACACACGTCCACCCCAGCTGGGCACTGCTGCTAGGCGGGGGCTGCAGGAGGCTCATCCCAGGCTGTCGTTGCGGACTGGGGGTTACACTCAGGTCTTTGCACTGAGCTACATCCCCAACCTGTTGTTTGTTTTGTTTGTTTGTTAAAGACAGAGTCTCATGAAAGTCCTAAATTGCTCAGGCTGGCTTCACACGTTTGACCCTCCTGCCTAACAGCCTCCCAAAGGGCTGGGATTAGGAGCGTGCAGCACTGCTCTGAGCTCAGAGTTTTTAAGGAAGAGGCTGTGAAACAGGGCCTCAGACACCCGGTGTCTCAGTCCACTTCTCTGTTCCTGAGTCCCGCTTTCGTCCTCAGCAGTCAGCGGCATTCGCTTCTTTGTAACCTTTGTGATTTCATGCATATGCAAGATACATAGAAACTGCAGCACATCATTCCTTTGTCTGACTTTAACCCTCCATAGATGCCCTTATGGGATGGACTCTTTAAGTTAACAGAACTGTTGTTGCTTTTTGTTTTGTTTTGTTTTGGGGGGGTACCAGGGATCAAAGTCACGACCTCCCACTTCCCAGGCAAGCACTTGTGCCACTGAGCTAAATCCCCAGCCACAACTGTTACTGCTGCAAGTCAGCTTTAGGCAAAATTACCTGAGCCAATGCCATAATGTTTGGTTTTAAATCTTTATGGAATAGATTCAGGCTATAGACAGAATGGTCTTAGCTTGTGATTTCATGGAACTAACATTGCAGTTTTATTAACGTTGATTTGAAAGCAGCAATTGTTGCATTTTAAAAGTTGCTTTTGCTGACCTTGGTGTGCACACTTGTCATCCCACCACTTAGGAGGCTGAGGCAGGTGGATCACTGTAAGTTCAAGGCCAGCCTGCACTACATAGGGAGACCCTGTCACACAAAAAAAACAGTCTTCATAATGGCTTGTTTTCTAATTAAATGTATTCCAGGTATTCTACTTTCTAAAGGACCAGGATTTATCTGTGTTATCAACCCACTATCAGTTTGCAAAGGAAATCGCCATGGCTTGTAGCGCTGCTTTGTGCCCTCACTTGAAGACTCTGAAGAGTGACAGGGTGAACAGGATCGGACTCAGGGTCTCCATCGACGCAGATGTGGTGAGGCGTGTTGCTGCGGGGTTTTGGAAATGGGTGCATCTCATATTGCAAGAACGGGAAGATTTTTCTCCAACTGAATTTCACAAGCATCGGACAGGTGCTGCCACCACGTCTGTCCCCGTGCCCCTCCCTGCAGCGGCGTGGCCCGTGTTCTCCACGAGGCCAGGCCACACACTGCAGTCATCGCAGGCCCTGTGCTTACTGAGAGCAGGGCTGCTCCACCCTACAGGGAAAGCAGGTGCCACGGGATGTGGACGAGCGTGGCTGCTACCCACCCATCCAGCGACATCCTCCCCCCAGCTGGCTGGGCCCCACTGTGTGAAACCCTGCCTTTTAAATTTGCATGTTCTGGTGAGACCCTCCATGGAGGGGGTTTACAGTTTTGAGTGTAAGTTGCATCTGAAAGGAACATCCCGGTGAGCACCCCAGAGGGCAGTGTCCACCCCGCCTGTGCACTGGCGGGCCAGGGGACACTCGCTCAGCCACTCGCTCACTGTCCTTCCTGCCCCGCTCCCAGCACCCCACCTGGCGCTCCAGGCCCCGCTCCCTGGCAGGCCTCCATGCCACTCGATCCTTAGGTTTTATCCATGGGCAGCAGCAGGCAAGCCTACCCTTTTCACTCCCCTGTAAGCTGCCTTATTTTTGCCCTTCTTTACCTTGATACCAGAGAGATGCCAGCTATTCGTGCATGTTCTTTTTACAGTTGCATAGTACTACACTAGTTGCTTAAGTATGTGGACGGTAGCTGATTCAACTACATCTTCTTGGCATAGTTGATGTCGAGGTTGTTGACAGTGTTTTGCTTTCATGTAAGTGAACACAACTGTAGGAAAAATTCCTAACAGCACTGCCATATCCAAGTGTATACTGAATAGATACTGCCGTATTGTCCCAAGGAAAGGCAATGCCAATTTATATTTTCACTGAAAAGTTCTAAGAATTCCTCCTCTCACAAAACACTACACATTCAAGCCTGCTCTTGCTTTCCTGCTTGTTCACTTTTTTTTTCCATTGCTGGAGAACAAACCTAGGCACTCAGGGCTCGGCGAGCACCTTTCCAGGAAGCTACATCCCCAGCCCAAACATTTCAGCTTTCACAACTTGAGGCAAGACTGAAGCCCCAGTATTACCTTAGCATGCATTTCCGTGGGCATGAGTGAGGGTTGTCTTACATGGTAAAGCCCAGTTTTTCCTGTAAACTTTGGTTTCTTTCTATTAGGTGTGTTTACCTTGTGACTGTTGGCAGCGCCCAGTACAGGTTTTCAAAGCAGGTCCTCATTAGCAAGGCTTAGTTAGATGTGTTAAGTTAAAATACGAAATACCTAACAGAGATCAGTAGTATGGTTATCTGTCTTGCATACATATACATACATACACTTATATATGTATACCTACATACATATTATCTTTTCCTTCTTTTCACCTTTCCCCTATCCCAGTTCTTTTCTTTTGAGCATTTTCCCTTTCATTATCACAATATCTGTTGTACATTTTGAATCTTACTACTCTTTCAGTTTTTTATTTTTATTCTTTTTACACTAGGGAGACAATACGATATTTATAGATATGAGTTTGATTTACTTCACTTATGCGTATGATCTCAGGTTGCCTCCATTTACCTATAAAAGCATCATTGTTTGATTATTTTTTGTGCCTAGATCTTGTAACCTGAACAACTACTTCTAAGACAACAATATGCAATGTATTAACTAGTGTTAATTTCCTACTATTTTTTTGAAATTCTGTATCATTTCTATCCTTTTTTGTTTCACTTTTTAAAGAAAATGAAATACCACTGCAGTAATACATTTGAAAGATTTGTTAGTAGTTTTTTCAGGCTCTGGGGATTGTCACTTAGCAGTATTGGTGCTTATTCAAAGTCTCGGCCCCCTGGTGCTCACGTTTCCACTGAGAGGAACCCTGAAGGATGGCGATGGTGCTGACCACATCCCTGTGAGGGGCACTTAAGACCTGTGTAGTGGGTGGTTAAGAGAAACATGGGAGAAGCCCCAGTTTATAGTATTATTTTTATTAACGTTCTTAAACTGAGCATTTTAAAGTATTCTAACTTTATAATCATCTGAGCTAAACAAGATCGCTAATTCTCCAAGATTGTTTTATCAAGGTTTCCTTTTTTCAGGTTGAATTCCAGGCAGGCTCTGAAGGCCAGCTGTTGCCTCAGCATTACCTGAACGCCCTGGACAGCGCCCTGATCCCTGTCATCCACGGGGGGACCTCCGGCTTGTGTTTGCCCGTGGAGATGGAGTTAGTGTTTTTCATTCTGGAAAATCTGGTGTCCTGAGAGGCTTAACCCTGCTGTAAAGCCAAAATGCCACAAACACTAAATTTTTGATGTTCAAAACACTTAAGCTTTGCTTTGGAGGTAGAAATGATCTGTGAAAATCACTGATGCAATATTTAAATATATATAAATGTGAAGGACCCACCATGTTTGAAGCTTTACATTAATATAAGCACTAAAAAGACAAGGACTTGTACTTTTAAGAAATTGATAGCATTTTCTGTGTTATTTCAATGTTAAGCCAAATATATGTACTTAGTTATACCTCTTTATTCCAAGAAAGATTTTAATGAAGGCTCTTTGCACATGTAATCTTATGAAGGAAATACCTGTTTGTGTAGAAGCCATTGAGAACACTGGCTTCAAAAATTTGCTTAAAATGTACTTCAGTGGCATAATGAATTTCAAGACTTCTAAGTCTTAGCATAAAGCTAATAACTTACTTGTACAATTGGAGTGGAGACCTACCTCCATGATTAGAGATCTGATTGTTTGAATTAAAGTCAAAACTTTGCCTTTTTTCTTCTCAAATTATTATATAAATGTATATTGTTTTTCCTGATTGATTAAATGGGTATTCTTAAAATAAATGTGGGTGCTTCAGGATTTTGCGCTTCTATATTTAAGTACTTTGTTTTTATAGCAACATGTGATTCAGAATGTTTTATAAATCTTTAATAATTTATAAATAGGTAATATTTTTGTATCACAGTGCATTATTTTTCCTCCATTTTTCCAAAGTGTATCAGTGTATTTACCGCTGTAAGAGTAACTGACGGCAGGCAGGTGACCTTGAGGTAGTCAGTATGTAGCAATAATTGAAGCAACAGGTTTTTTTTACCTTCAATGATAATCCTTAGAAATTTCTTGGCAAGTCTACATATTTTCACTGATACCATGTATGAATATAAATTTTAATGAACTAATCACTTTTACATATTTTAAATTCTTTATGTGGTGGTTATTTTTTATAACAGGATATTTAACATAAGTTCTATGTATTTGAAACTGTTACAGAGCTTTCTTTTTACTTCAAATAGGAAAAAAATAAACAGGGCATATATTAGTCCTGTCATTTCAGTTTTATAAAGTCTAATCATTATCTGTTGCCTTTTTCTATTCCTGTGTGGAATATATGTTTTTTGTATCAGAAACACTCACTGTATATCTGAAGAAAAAGAAACTACACTAAATACCCATTATAATACTGTAACTATGAAGCATCTCAACTTCTAGATCAAATCAAGGGTATAACTCAGGATCTGAGGTCTCAAGCTAGGAGAGACTGAGAAACTTAATCCATTTCAGCATGTGATCTGTACTGACACTTGTGGTCCTAGCCAAAGACACAATTCAGAAGAGATCAGTCTGCTGGAAATTGCTCCTTTATAAACAATGTAAAATGTTAGATACTAAATAAAATGACAATATATAACTTGTAAAATTTATTAAAATGGTCTAAGATAAAAACAATTGCATAACAAACTTTTCTTTACATTGTGTGTGTATTTATTTTTAGTGTAGTAGAAACTTCTTTTGTACTATAATTGCACCATTTAGGAATAGTGACCATACCTTAAAGGAACCAAATGGTGGAAGACTCTTCCATGATGGATAATAAAGTCTTGTTATTCAATAAAAGTTTGAATTACATGCCTAAGGTCTGGGGGCACTTTTTAGAGTACTCTTTGTAGATGTACATTTTTTATTGTATTGCTCCTTATTTGGTCATGTTCACATTAGTTTAGTTTTTTAAAGGTGAAGAAATAGAATGGCTCTTTTATTCCATCTATTGTGATCTGGTTTTGGCTTTATGCCTTATACTGCAACTCTTTCTAAATTGTGAAACCACAGTAAAATGCAGCCCTGTGCAGCTATATAATAAAATCTGTGTCTATGTTCATGCTACATGCAGAGCACTTATTGGTTGAAAAATGAATAAAACAATCCTTTCCCTTTTGGAGTTTAAGTATGTGAAACGAATAACGAAAGTTTTTGCTTTCTATCACCTACTCAAGTCAGTGTCTGGAGCAATCCAGGAGGATGACCTTGCCACTAGCAAGAAGGAAGTCCGCAAGCGTGCCAAATGGGTGTAGGCTCGGGTCACCGGGCAAGGTCTGCACTGACAAAACAAGTGACACAGAGTCTTGCAATACTCAGGATATCCAGGATACAACCTAAGATTACCTGACATGGAAAGAATTCAGGAAATCTAAACAGCTCTCCAGGGAAAGGCAAAAGTCAATTTAAAGGTTATATTATCAGAGTGTTCACTCATCAGAAAAAGACATAAAAGTAATTTTAGCACTACTAAAATAAATGAAAGGATAAAAATCCTTTACATAGAAGCTATAAAAGAACCAAGTGGAAAATTTTGAATTGAGAATTAAACACCTTATGGGAGGAATCCCAACAGCAGAATCAGCAGTCAGTGAATCTGAAGGTCAGATCAGAAATTAGGCTAAGTTTTTTTTCAATGGGATCTTGGGGATCTAAATGACAGTCTCACAGTATTTAATGTTCATGTCATAAAGGTCTCTATAGAGAAAGATGAGAAGGAAAAACATTTGAAGAAATAATAGACAAGCATGGCTGTAATCCCAGTTACTTGGGAGGCCAAGGTGATTCCAAGTGCGAGCCAAGCCCAGTCTGGGCAGTGCAGTAAGACGCTGGTGCTCAAACTTACAACCTCGTGCCTGCCAGGCAGACGCTTAAGCTACATCACCAACCTTCCGAGTGAGTGTACGGCGAAGGTTTAAATAAATGAGACAAATGGTATGATTTTAGGGCTCCAGGAGGATCAAAGCCCTTACAGAGTTCTTGACTCTGAGGCTATCATGAGGGCTAAGACAAAGCCTCTCTTGGCCACCCATATTAATTTTTCATAATAAAGAGGATCCTGAGGAAAGCAAGGGAATGAGCAGGACCTTGGGAGTCATTTCAAGCACTTCTCCAAGTAGTAAATTGTGCCAATTTTAGGAGAACTGTCTTATGTCCATGATGACATTTATGGTGGGAGGGAGATGCTTGCAGGTGTGAGACGTCTGCAGCTGCAGTCTCTATTTAATTGGGTCTGAGCCAGGTGGTGTTGGCAGTGGCTTTATCTTGCCCTTTGAGGTATCTCTGGCCTCATCAGCCACTACAGACCTCAGCCAGGACCAGTGATTCATAGAGGTTCCTTACTATGAATCAGCTCCCATCGCCAGGCAAAGGGCCTAGGCCTTGGACAGGCTCACAGATACACAGAAAGCCAATTAGTTAATTTTAAATCCTGTTCAGAGCCACTTTGTAGTGGTCTCCAACACAAAAGTTTTTGTTAAAGGCAGAGGTCTGAATTTGAAAGAAAAGTCGTATCACCATAAGCAATCCTTGTTTTGTATTTAGGAAAACCTACATCTGGAGGCATGGATACATTTGATACATCATGAGGTTACTAACAATTGGCACAGCCATATGAAAACTTTTGTATCAGAGCATCTTTAAATCAAAAATCTTATAGTCTGGAAAACTTAATCATTTTGATGATGACCAATGTAAACATACCACAGTAATATATTTTTAATAACATGTATTGGGGTATCTTCCATAAGGCTATGGAGATCACTGGGGCCTCCCATTAATGAACAGGAAATGATTAAAGTTATTCCAGACAGTTGCTTTCTTATTAATCAATTGGATTCCTGTCCAATAATCTCTCCCCATCCCAAGGGATTTTTGTTTAATACCTTAACAATTTTTTGATTACTTATGAAAATTGTAACATTTAACACATTACTTTTGAACAATGAGAGACTCAAATCATAATGAACAATATACATTACATTTACACAACCAATTTTAGCATCATTTTGATCAGCTGGCAACCTGGATGGAAGCATGCATTTTAAATCCATAACCCAAATTAAACTTTGAACATATGATCCAAAAGTGCAAAATAGAAAAGAAAAATTGTTGAGCTCAAATAAAAAAGAACAGTTGTTAATAGAGATAACAGACAAGTATACAGCTTAACACACTAGACAGACAAACATCTTACAAAATCAAGAGTGCATTCAAGTATATTTTTGACCAAATTGAATTATAATAACTCTACAATTTGAGAATTTCTAACTAGTCAGATTTTGTTGTAGGTCAACTAGCAGAGATCTCTTGCAAGAAGAATTTGGAAGGAATAAAATATTTTTCTATAATCAATGTATAGTTTTGTACTTTAAGAATACTAGTTACTTGTGTGTCCCCTTCTTTTATGTAACATTCAACTCAGTTATCTCTATACACTCAGTCACGTTAATAGACCTTTAATTTATTTTTTGTTACCATCTCCTGGGCATCCTGGGTCAATTTCTTTAATTGGCTCCAGGTCAGTTCTAGTCCCATCCATTGGCTATGATGTGGTCTCCAAGGGATCACTGTCATAGGAGTGAGCATGAGTTTCTTGAAAGGTGGAATCAACTCCTTCTCTAGGTCTGGGTCCATGGTACAGCCAGACAGTATGCTCTGGCACCCAGATAGGCCGTTTGGCATTCTCTGGAAAAACACAAGTGTACCCTCGACCCCAAATTAGCACTGGTCTTGGTCCCTTCCATTGTCCAGTATGAAGATCTTTGCAAAGGATCCTTTCTAGTTTTTTTTTTTTTCTTTTACCTTATTGAATTGTTTCTGCCACTGTAGTTTCATGCCTAGTAGGATTTAAAAAATTAATAGTATATACTGCTAAGTGAAGTCTATTATGAGGTGTAAGCTTTTTGTAGGGAAAGATTCCCCCTTTTGTTTTTGTAATTGAATTCTGAGCATACAGTGAGCATGGTTAACAATATTTAGACCTTGAGGACGATAAGGAATTCTTGTGGTAAGGGAAATCTGAAAAGTTTTATGAAACATTTGGAAGGCAGCACCTGTATAGGCTTGGCCATTATCAGTCTTAAGTGCCCACAAGCAGCCAAAGGTACTAAAGGCATCTGAGGAATGAGCAATGGCATGTTTAGCTGCTTCACCAGTGTAGGAAGAAGCAAAACTAAATCCTGAAAGTCTACTGAAACATGGACCCCGCCAGCACAAAGAAAAACTCAGGAATGTGAATGACATCCATTTGCCAGAGATGACTGACGTGTAACCCTCAGGGATTAACCCCCATAGGGGGTGTTAGGGTTTATACATTGTGTCAACTTGAGAAGTCTAGCAGCTTAATTAAGTAACTCAGCAGCTCTACATTCTGGGGTGTAGAGCATAAGTAGTTACCTGGCCATTGTGTCAATTTGAGAAGGTCAGAAGTTTAACAGAGACTCTCAGCAGGGAGCCAGGGGTCTTACTTTGTAAACATCCTCATCCTGTGCAAAGGA
>RJWM01011233.1:0-60468 GCA_004363535.1 Dasyprocta punctata | reverse complement strand
GTGTCAGGTATTTTGTCCCAGCCATGAGAATGTAACTGAGACATTCCCATTGTTTCTGAGTTTGGTCAATTATGTACCAAGCTGCGATGATTATCTATATGCAAGTTTTTGGATAGGCATAAATTTTCTATTGTTTTGAACAGATATCAAGAAGCACAATTGCCAGATCATGTGGTAAGACTTTTTTTATTTTAGATTTTTTTTTAAGACAGGCTCTCACTATGTAGTTTAGGCTGGGCCTTGAGCTCATTTTGTATCCCAGGCTGCTCTCAAACTTGCAATGATCCTCCTGCCTCAGCCTCCCAAACCAAATAAAGCAGAATAAAGCCAATCAACAAAACTGAGAAGGTGATCAGGACTTCAAAACAAGGTAATAGGAAATCAACAGTGGCTACCATAATGCCTCTTGTTATGTTCAAAATAAATGCCCATACGAGTAGACACAATAAAATCAAACAAAACAGAATGGAATAAAATCAATTAAAACAAAGCAATGAAAGATATATAGGACTTCAAAAGAAGATAATAGCAAATCAGTAATAGCTACCATAGTATATCTTATCTTCCAAATAGCTGCCCATTGTTAATTCCCTATTATCTTGTTTTAAAGTCCTGTATCACTTTCATTTTTTTTGTTTGGTTTGGTTTTATTCTATTTTGCTTTCTTTGATTTTGGTAAAACTTTTGTAAGGAACTGCCAAATTGTCTTCCAAAGTGGCTGTACCTTTTTGTATTGCTTCCAGCCATGAATGAGAGTCCTTACTTCTCCACATATCTCCTAGGATTTGGTGTTGTCATTGTTTTGGATTTTTATGACACTATCAGGTATATAGTAGTATCTCATTGCTGCTCTAATTTGCATTTCCTAGATGACATATGAGGTGGAGCATCCTTTTACTTGCTTATTTTTCATGTGGGCTTTTTTTTTTTTTTTTTTTTTTTTTTTTTTTTTTTTTTTTTTTTTTTTTTTTTTTTGGTAGCAGGGATTGAACTCACAACCTTGACCCTGCCAGGCAGGTACTTAGGCCACTGAGCTAAATTCCCAGCCCTATATGGGATTATTCTTTTTGCAAGGTGACTGTTAGGGTCTTTTACATATTTCTAATCAGGTTCTTCATATTTTACTAAGTTTCAAGCATTCTTTATATATCTTAGATAATAATTTTTCTATCAGACATGTTTTACAAATATTTTCTCCTGCTTTGTGGCTTATCTTCTCATCCAGTTGACAGTATAAACTTTTCAATTCTTAAAACTTCTAAGACTGGGCTTACTAGTATCTCTACTATGTCTGAGGCTAGGAAACTACAAAGAAAATATTGCTAACATCTCCCAAATACCAAGAGTATTTGCAAAAAATAAGTTTACTGAAATTTATATCCTGTGCCAGTGTCTACCAAGTGGTAATAATCCACCCAGTAACCATGGTTATTTTATCCCAAATGTGCTTGGGCAGGAGGCCCATTTATCTGAGAAGACAGTGCAGAGGCTTGATACAGAATGACCATTCCAATGCATCAAGCATTCAATCTGTATGTTAGCTCTGACAGTGACTGTCCCTAGAATTGCAAATTAGGAGACCAAGAAGATTAAATCTATTTGGAAAATAAGCACGATTTTATATTTATCAAGTGACTAACTCATATAAAATACAAATCATAAAGACATAAATTTATCAAGCTGATTATAATGTTGGAGCTATATGACATATATACAAATACAAATTGCTCAACAGATAATGAAAATAATACATTTTGCAAATCACCATGATTTAACATATTTATAACAACTTAGCTAAGAGGGAGACCTTAGCATTTATTGGCTTTAATCATTCCTCAAACAGACATGTTATTTGATGTCCTTAGGAGTTTGTCTTCTCTAAAAACAATACACAATACTTCTGGTTGGACATGGCTGATGGAACACACATGTTTGTTTGCATTGTCTCCTGGAGCCACTCTAAAACTACAGCAAGGAAATGTTTACCCCTAAGGGAAAAGAAAATGGAAAATGAAAATAACCCCAGGTAAAAACACTTACAAGCATGTAGTGGCCAAGCCTGGAAAGCAATTCACAATGCAGAATTCCAGAGATGCTTAAGAACAGGGGCAAAGGGTAGAATGAGGCAATAAGCAAGAATTCTGCCCTTTCTCGCCAAGACATGTGCATCCATACTATGATATTCCTTCCCCACAGGAGAAAATGAACCAAGAAAAACATCAGAAGTAGAAAAGATAGGCTGCTACATCAAAATTGAAAAGATTGTGCAAAAGTCTGCTACTTGGATAATGGAGTCCCCAAATCTATAATAGTGAGCAAAGGAACTGACTTCCCCAAAATGCTCACATCCTAATCTTTAGAACCTGAGTGTTTTCCATTACATAGCAAAATGGAATTAAAATACTAGAAGGAATTAAGGTTGCTAATCAGCTGCCATTACTATACAAAGATTGTGCTGATTTATCTAATGCACCCAATCCAACCACAATGGCCCTAAGAAGTAGAAAAGGGAGGCAGAGCTGGTTTAACTACGTGACCACAGGAGAAAAGCACAGTGATGCGACACTGCTGCGCTTGAAGATGGATTAAGGGATATAAACCAAGGAATGTGGCGCCCTCTAGAAGCTGTGAGAGGCTAGGAAATAGATTCTTCCCAGGAGTATTCAGAGAAATAAGCTGGCATCTTCAGTTTAGCCCAGTAGGATGACTCCTATGGGACTTCTGTCTTATAGAACTGTATGACAAGTCTAGGTTATTTAAACTGAGCAAGTTTATAGTAATTTTTTATGAAAGTGACACAAAACTCCCCTCAGAAAATAACAATTCTGTACAAATGTGTTACTGAGAAATACAGAACAAATTCCAAAGGAAAGAGCTTTAAAAATGAGACATAGTTATTTTTGGACAGAAGAAATTTTGATAGAGAAAGATAGACAAGAGATGTGCTTTTTCTAGTTATACCTTGTAAAAAGTATGCCATATTTAAAAATTATAGCACTTTGGAGGCTGAGGCAGGTGGATCACAAGTTCAAACCCAACCAGAGAAACTCAGGGACTTAGCAAGACTCTATCTCAAAACTTAGCAATGTGCTGGGATGTACCTCAGTGTGAAGGCCCTAGGTTCAATTTCCAGTATAGCATTTTTTTTTTAAAAGTTGTAAAATTTTGCTAAAGTGCCAGCTAAAAATACATACACTTTTTAAGCTTCCCAGAAAGTTCTGATATAATGAACTCTACCAATGAACTTGGTGCTTGAGAACTATGTTCTGAACATCTGAAATAATCAGTTACTGCCAGATATCTTGTAACAAACAAGATTTGCTCCATGTCACAAAAATAACTATTCTGTCTTTAGTTTTCATTGTATTTTAAATCTATACCTCATAATTTACATACTTGATTTTATATACTTGAAAGTGCTTGCACCATCATATCTGTGAACCCTTAAAAAATTCTGGAACCATTGCACTTGTGAAACCATAACATGCTGATGTTACTGCAACAGTGTATCCTTTAAAGTTTTATCATTTGACTAGTGAGACATGCTGTGTTTTCTTGGTTTCTACTTTTTCATCTTTGGAAAAGAAAGGTCTAAACATATTGAAGTATTTATTGTGAACTATGAGAATTATAAAGGTTTTTCTATTATAAAAATAAAATTTATAATAGAAATAATTTGCTTTGGGAACTTGAAGAGGCCATTTCAATTGCATAATCTCTTTTATAGGAGGAGTCTAAAAAAGTTATACTTATAGTAGCAGAAAGTAGTAACATCTCTCCCCATTACTCCCTCCCACATCTGGAATTCAAGTATTGGTTAGACAGGAGGCATCAGTCCTACAGACTTCTTGTATAGCATGGTGAGTATTTAATAACAATGTATCGACCCTCACCCTCACCCTAATGACCTCAGCAGCTGAGAGGAGCCTCGACCACCCTTCCCCCACACCCAGAAGTGTTCAGCAGCCTAAGGGAGCCTCAACTGCCCCTCCCCCACACCTGGACGACCTTAACAGCTGATGGGAGCATTGGCCACCCCTCTCCCACACCTGGACAACCTAAGCAGCACACGGGAATGCCAGAAACCACTTCCACCACCTGCAGTACCACGGTGAGCTGGTGGAAGCCTCCACAACCCCTCCCACACCCAGAGAACCTCAGTGGGCTGGTGAGAGTGCAGTGAGTACCCACCCAAGCAGAGGACCTCAGGGGGTCAGCAGGAGCCTGGGCAAACTCTCCCCACCTGGAGGACCTTGGCAAGCCGGCAAAAGTGCAAGTGAGGGAACCCCAGGTGGGCTGGGAAGTGTGCCAGTGAGGCCTCCCCCTACCCAGAGGAATGTGACTGGACCTGTGAGATCCCCAGTGACATAGTAGGATCCTGGCTGGGGCACACACCATGGACAGATGGTGGCCTGGAATAGTCTGAAGCCGCAGTAACAATGCAAGCTAAAGATTGGTTCATATCAATACTCCTAGGCTAGTCAGCCTAGGGAGAATATAGAACTCATACAACTGGCCCAAAAGAGGAATTCAGGTGACTGACCCTTCCCCTACACTTTAGTATCCAGTAACTGGGTAGCACCTGGGTGAACATCAGCCATGCAGTAGGACCCTAAGACACACACAACAGACTCTCAAGACTAGCAGGATCGAAAAGATCAAAACATTAACATGAGAGGTGAAAATGATAAAACAAAAAATCAAAATGTAATCTTGAACACCCAGCCCATCTGGAATCAGTAGAGGAGACATCAAAATAATAGACATTAGAAGTCACATGCCTGAAATTTCTGAAAAGATGGCAAGTGAAAAAAAGAAACAAATCCATGAGGCTATAGATGAAATCAGATCAGAAATAATCTCTCAGGTAAAGAAAAAATGACAACCTTAATGAAAGAGTTATTCAACATAGCTAGAGAAGACATAGATAAAAAGGATAGGAGCATGGGAAAATGATGGAAACCTTGGTTGAACAATATTGGAAAGAAACAGAATGCATGAAACAAATTTAAAGAGATATCCAAGAAATTAAAAATTCCATAGAAAGCTGGCAAAACTGCTTGAAAAAAAAATTGAAGATAGACCTTCAGATCTTGAAGACAGGACCACAGCTAGTGATCACAAAAGGAAAGAACTCTTAAAAATAACAAGGGTTCATGAAATAGCAACTTAACATCTCCAAGATGATGCAATGAAAAACAATATAAGACTGATAGGTGTCAGTGAAAATGCAAATGACATTTAAAAAACTATTTGCAGAAGTAATACCAGAAAATTTCCCAAGCAAGGGAAAAGAACCTGATACACAGATAAGTGAGGCGTATAGAACTCCAAACAGATACAACCAAAATAAATCTACACCTAGACATATAATAATCAAGATCCCAGAAATTCAGCATAAAAACAATACTAAAAGCTGTTAGAGAAAAGAAACAGATCACCTATCAAGGAAAGCCCATCAGAATCATAGCAGATTTCTCAAAACAAACCCTCAAGAAAAGACAAGCTTGGAGTGAAGTATTTCAACTTCTGAAAGGAAACAACTTTCATCCAGTTTGATGTACCCTGCAAAACTATCTTTCACAATTAACAGAGAAATAAGATACTTTCATAACAAAGAACAACTGAAGAAATTCATGAACACCAAACCAATCCTAGAAAGAGTGCTGAAAGACATTCTAGAAAGAGATCAAAATGACCACAAATTCCAGAACAAAAACAGAAAGAAACCACCAAGCAGGGCAAAGAATTAAAGGGGAAAAGCAGGAAACCAGCAACAGGAAAATAACATGACAAAGTTAAACCACAACATATCAGTTATAACCATCAATGTAAATGGCCTCAAATCACTAATTAAAAAAAATAGATTGCAGAATGGATCAAGACACAGGAGCCAACAATATACCACATACAAGAAACACATCTAACTCAAAAAGAAAGTCACAGACTGAAAGTCAAAGGATGGAAAACAATGTTCCATGTGGTAAGAACCCAGAAAAAAGCAGGGATAGCTGTTCTGTTTGCAGACAATGTGAACATCAAACCAAGAATGATCAAAAGAGTTAAAGAAGGTTACTATATACTGGTTAGAGGAAAACTTTAAGAAGAGATAACAATCTTAAATATATATACACCAGATACGGGAGTACACAACTCTGTAATAAAAATATTAATAGACATGAAAAATCAAATTAGTAATAACACAATTATAACAGGAGACCTTAACACCCCATTGACACAAAGAGACAGATCAATGAGACAAAAAATCAGCAAAGAAATAACAGAACCCAATCAAACTTGTAAACAAATGGACTTAGTAGACTCGTACAGAGTATCCCACCCAACAACATCAGAATACACATTCTTCTCAGCTGCACATGGGATATTTGCTAAAACAGACCATATACTAGCCCATAGGACATGTTTAAGTAAATGCAAAGGAAATGAAATTATTCCATGCATATTATCTGACTTTAGTGCACTGAAATTGGAAATTAATGGCAAAAGAAACTGCAAAAGCTACATAAACACATGGAAATTAAATAACACCCTCCTGAACAACCAATGGGTTACAGATGAAATTAAAGAAGAAGTTAAACAATATCTACAATTCAATGAAAATGTAGATTAAACATACCAGAATCTGCATGATGCAATGAAAGTATTCCCAAAAGGAAAATATATAGCAATGAATTTTCACATCAGGAAATCAGAATGAGCACAAATAAGACAACCTAATGCTGCACCTCAAGCTTCTAGAAAAGGAAGAGCAAGTCAAGACCAAATCTCATAGAAGAGAGGAAATTATAAAAATCGGAGTAGAAATTAACACACTTTAGGCTTAAAAAAACCCCAAAAGATTAATGAGTCAAATAATTGGTTCTATGAAAGAATAAACAAAATTGAAAAACCCTAGCCAACCTTATCAAGAAAGGAAATAAAAAACTTAAGTTCATGCAATGAGGAATGAAAATGGTGCAATTACTACAGATCCTGTGGAAATTCAGAAGGTCATCAACACATACTTAAAAAATCTTTACTCACATAGGCTGGAAAACACAGAAGCAGGTAGATTTCTAGAAATAAGAATGACTAAAGCTGAATCAAAAAGATGTAAAAATTTTGAATAATCCAATACCAGTAACTGAAATTGAAAATGTAATTAAAAGCTTACCAAAAAAAATCTAGGTCCTGATGGGTTCAAGGTTGAATTCTTTAAGAAATTTAGAGAAAATTTAATGCCAATACTCCTCAAACTCTTTAATGAAATTGAAGGGAAGCAAGTCTACCTAACTCATTCCTAGAGTCAATTATTACTGGGATACCAAAACCAAAAAAAAGACCAAACTAAAAGAGAACTATAGGCCAGTCTCCCTAATGAAGATTGATGCAAAAATTCTCAGTAAAATACTAGCAAACAGAATTCAGCAAATTGTCAAGAATATTATGCACCATGACCAAGTGGGATTCATCCCAGGAATGCAGGGTTGGTTTAACATGTGCAAATCAATGAATGTATACACATAAACAAAGCCAAAGACAAAAATCACATGATCATCTCAATAGATGCAGAAAAAGTTTTTGATAAAGTCCAACACTGGTTCATGATAAAAGCCCTACAGAAAATCAAAATAGATGGTCTCTACCTCAATCTCATAAAAATCATCTACAACAAATCAACAGCCAACATCATACTAAATGGACAAAAACTGAATCCTTTCACTCTAAAATCATGAACAAGACAAGAATGTCCACTATAGCTACTCCTATTCCATATATAGTTCTGGAAAAATTAGCCAGAGCAACTAATCAAGAGAGAGAAATTAAAGGAATAAGAATAGGAAAGGAAGAAGTTAAATTATCATTATTTGCAGATAACATGATACTCTACATAGAAGATCTCAAAAACTCCATCAAAAGACTACCAGAGTTAATATGAAAATTTAACAGCATAGCTGTATACAAAGTCAGCACTCAAAAATCAATAGCATTCCTGTACACAAACAACAAACTCACTGAGAGAGAAATTAGGAAAACTACACCCTTCAGAATAATGTCCAAATAAATGAAATGCTTAGGAATCAACCTAACAAAGCAAGTAAAAATATACGTCCAAAATTACAGTACTCTGAAGAAAGAAATCATACAGGATCTCAGAAAACAGAAAGATATTCCTTGCTCCTGGATAAGAAGAACAAACATTGTGAAAATGGCCATACTCTAAAGCTGTTATACATATTTAATGCAATCCTGTTCAAAATACCATTAGCATACCTCACAGTTCTATAGAAAACATTCCAAAAATTCATTTGGAACCAGAAGGGACCTGGAATAGCAAAGGCAATCCTGCACAACAAAGGCAAAGCAGGAAGCATCACAATCCCTGACTTTAAACTATACTACAAAGCTACTGTAATAAAATCAGCATGATATTAGCAATAAAACAGTCCTGAGGAACAGTGTAACATAGTAGAAGATGCAGACACAACCACAAAGACACTCAGCCACTTTATCTTTGACAAAGGG
The DNA here is from genome assembly GCA_004363535.1 of Dasyprocta punctata. Lineage (NCBI taxonomy): Eukaryota > Metazoa > Chordata > Mammalia > Rodentia > Dasyproctidae > Dasyprocta > Dasyprocta punctata. Next base: position 51,942 of record RJWM01011233.1, on the reverse strand, counting down.
GCCAAACATGTTCACTGGAAGAAAGGTAGCCTCTTTAATAAATGGTGCTGGAAAAATTGGCGTTCCACATGGCAAAGACTAAAACTAGACCTGTGCCTATCACCAAGCACTAAACTAAAGTCAAAATGAAACAAAAATGTAAACATTAGAACAGAAACACTAAATCTACTAGAATACAAGTTAGGTAAAATTCTTGAAGACATTGGGGTAGGCAAAGAGTTCATGAACAAAATCCAAATTGCAAGGAAAGTACTTCAAAGAATCAACAACTGAGATCTAATCTTATTAATTTTTTTTCACTTGAAAAGAAATCACCAGCAGAGTGAAAAGAAAACTTATAGAATGTGAAAGAAATTTAGTCAACTATCCTTCTGACAAAAGACTTATGTCTAGAACATATAAAGAATTGAAAAACATCAGGCCCCCCATATTCAAACACCCAATCCAAAAATAGGCAACAGAGAGGAATACACACTTCTCAGAGAAATACGAATGGCAAATTAATACATGAAGAAATGTTCAACATCACCAGTCATTCGAGAAATGCAAATTAAAACAATATTGAGATTCCATTTCACTCCAGAAAGAATGGGTGTCATCAAGACATCAACCAATAAAAAATGTCAGTGGGGATTTGGGAAAAAGGAACTCTTTTCCACTATTGGTGGGAATATAGACTGGTACAACCACTGTGGAAATCAGTGTGGAGATTCCTCCAAAAACTACGATTGGAGGTCTCATTCAATCCAGCTATTCCCTTTCTGGGTATTTTTCCAGAAGAAATGAAAATATCATGCCATAGCAATATATGTGCACCCATGTTTACAGCAGCACAATTTGTAATGGATAAATTTGGGAACAACCCCAATGCATGCCAACCAAGGAATGGATAAAAAAGATGTGGTATTTTTATACAATGGAGTATTACTCAACTGTAAAGAAGGTTAAACTTGAGTCTTTTATAGGTAAATGGATGCAACTTGAGACCACGATCATAAGTGTAAAAAAAAAAAAAACTGAAAGAGTAATAATATCCAAAATGTACATTATATACTGTGACAATGAAAGCTATCTAAATGAAAGAACTGGGATAAGAGAATGTTTTAGTTACTTTTCGCTCATTGTAAGACAAAATACCTGATGCCCAAAATTAGGGAAGGAAAGGTTTATTCTTACAGTGTCTTAGGAGTTTTAGTCCTTACTTAGCTGGCTTCAAGGCAGCGTGGCGCAGTAGGGCTGCTGTTCATGGCGGCCGCAAGCAGCAAGGTGCTGGTGAAAGAGAGGACGGAAGCGCAAGAGGAAGACCCACCTTCCCTTACACTGTATGTCGGTTCCACCCCTGGGCATGTGCAGTGCTCACATTGCCAGTCCCAGTGCTAGACAACAAACTGAACACAAGCACTAGACTCAGCCCCATTAAAAGTATGAGGACTTGGGGGGCCACAGCATACCCAATACAGAGAAAGAATAAAAGAAAGAAGGCAAAAGATTATATGTATATAGGTGTGCATATATATGTATGTGTGTATATATGTACAAGATAGATAACTATACTACTGATCTCTGTAAGTTCATCAAAAAGAACAGTTTGTTGTTTTCATTTTTTGATTTTTAGATTTTTTTGAAGCCTAAATTGTGTAATCTGAACAACTATTTTTAAGATAACAATATGCAATGTATTAACTAGTGTTAATTTCCTATTTTTTAAAATTCTATATCATATTTATCCTTTTCTGTTTTGTTTTAAAGTTAAAAAAAATATAACTTAATATGTTAGTGAACTTTATCCCTCAATAAAGTTATTTCTTTCTTTTTCTTAAATAAAATAATAATAATGTATTTTATATAGTACTTAAAAATTGCTAAGACAATAAATTTTAATATTCTTATCAGAGAAAGATACATATGTAAGGTATTAGAAATGTTAATTACCTTGATTTAATAAATACACAATGTCCAGATATATCAAGCCATCACATCGTATACCAGAAATGTTTGATTTTATTTGTAAATTTTAAAAATACATTTTAGAAAGATACATGCTACTTAATAAATGAGAAAGGAAAGGGAGGCAGATTGGCAGAGTGTACCTGTACCTTCTAGAATAATATATTATAAACACAGGGTTGTGACTGCTTCTGCAGGCTGGGGAAGGGGGAAAAGGAAAGGATATCTGGGGACTCCAATGTGACACAATTGATTTGCTATATTTTAAATATCTTCCAAAGCCTTGTTAAGAAACTATTTCTTCATTTACATCTGTTGTTCACTTGAAAAGTTATTGCATAAAATAAAATCATCTTGCATAATGCATCTTAAGTTACAGTTAGCATCCTTCCTGTGTTTGGTAGCTTTTCAAGACTGTGACCACTTTGGCCACAGCAGTATTCAACTGCATGTGAACACATGGCACATACATGTGTGAACGTGTATCACAACACAACTGCAATAACATTCTTCACCTGTCTTAGGAAAACATCTTGAAATACTTCTGAGCTCATTAGTTTCTTTCTAAAGCCATGATATGTGATGAGTTCGTTTATTACAGCCACTTGTAAAGAGCCACCTATAACTGAACTGTGAGATTTTTCACAACAATAAATACCATATATTATTATAAGATAATTTTTTTCTACATTACCTTAGATGAGAAAAAGTTCATTATCTCAAGTGTTACATCTCTGTAGAGAACTGGAAACAGACTTAAAATTATGCTGTCACTAAAAAATAAAGAAGTTTTGTCCTTTATCAAATATAAATACTAACATTTGTCTAGTGTATTAATTCTGGGAAAAAAATTTATAAATTACAACAACATTTTCCTTTTGCACAGATGTGAATAAACGATTTGATTTAATTTAATTTAATTTTTACTTTGATTTCAAACAACTTTTGCATTCTTTCATTAAACGACTCAATTTTGTCCAAATGAGAACTGGTCCCTCCAACTCCATCTTTGTACTCTTCAGAAACATGTGTTCTTTTGCTAAGCCAACACAACCACCTGGTGTTAAATATTTAATGTGAAGAGAATCTCTGGCATATGGCATTAACTGTTATACTCTCTACATCTGGCTTAGTCGTGATCTTTGTGTACTTATGTTTAGTCTCTTCACCAACATTTAATGAAGAAGAATGTGGGACAAACTTAAAAAAGAGAATAAATAAAGTTAAAGCTACAATGATATGATTAGCCAAGTTTTTGAAGTGTTTCATTTTTACAGTACAGATTTAGAGTTTTAAAGCTCAAGAGTATATATTTAGAATTTAGTGTGATAGAGGACATTTCCTTATTTTATAAAGAATGTCATAGGTTAGGTCACTGATCAATTTAGGTTACCTTCCCCCAAAATAATTTATTCAGTCATATAATAAATAGACTTTTAAGTGGTAGCACTGGGAACTTTTGTGGAGTATGTATTATTAAAGATTTTGAGATGATGAGCAACAAAATAAAATGAAAAGTAGAACCACTTGTCTTAACCACCTATGAAAGATAAAGTTGTTAAACTTCACAATTAGGGGATGTTGAGACAACAAAAGTAGTTTTTCTGCTATAGAATAAATAACAGGAAAATACACAGGAGCTTATTAGATAAATGTAATTAAAGTGTTTATATTATTTGAAAACCTGAAAAGTTACCATTTCCTATAGAACTGGATCAAAAGTGAGGATTATTTATTGCCTTATACTGTGCTATGAAATGGTGAAACTATGAATACTGTAACAAAGATTAAAATTATTTGTAGCAGAATTCTACAAATTATATTTTTAATTTGGAATTTTTAAAATTCCAAAAATTCAAATTACCAATTACTAAAATTACCCTTGTACAATATTTGGTAAATATTTTTAAATGGGCATGATATCTAGTCACATGACTATTGTGAAGGTGAAATGAGAAAATTTGTATGAAAATATGCCAAACGCTCTATTTCACATGTAGAAAGTTTTCCCTAAATGATAGCTGTTGCTAGTTATGTTTACCAAACTTTGAAATAAGTGGATTTCCAAGTTTTGACCCAACCTCACCATTTTGATGAAGTCCTCGATCTTTCATTAGGTCATCCCTTCCATTGCTGGATAAGTATAGTATGTAGTCAATTTTTATACTCATTCACGATCCACATTTCAACAATGAACTATTGGTGCCAATTTTGTCTCCTGGAGCTACATACAACATGAACTTTTGTCTTTCACATGAAAACCTTCTAAACATTTTTAAACATCTGTGTCCTCCTCCAAGTCTTTTGCCCCATGACTGTACTCTTTATTTTTTAAGCAATTCTTCATAAGTTTTTATTTCTTTTTTCTTCAAAGGTTTTTATTGGTACATGTTTGCAGTACGTAATGTTTGCATTCATCTTTTAGGGAGTAACACATTTTGATTATTTTTACTTTCTTTCCCCTCCTACCTCCCTCTTTGGAAAGTGGAGCTGGGAAGTGATGACACAGTGTACACTAGAGTGGCCAGAGCAGAGTTTAGGTCGTGGTACCTTGAGATTTGGTATTATGATTACCCCAAACTTATTCAGATGGAGATTAAATTTGTGGATTATTACTTAGGACATTTTGTTTGCAAATGACAGAGACATTACAAGTTTGAGTTAAAAGAGAAGTTATTATATTCTAGTAGGTCATTGGACTGGAGTACTACTGGGGAAGAGGAATGTAGCTGGGCCACAGGAATAACTGACTAAAGAAATCTAAAATCAGACAAGAGTCTCTTTTTCCATGTCTCACTTCTATTCCCCTCTCCACAGGACAAATTCCTCTGCTGTCCAAGTGGTGGGAGACATGGCTTTCCGAAAGTCTAAAGCTTTATATCTCTTAGAACTAGGCTTCCCAGGAGACCTAGAGCATTCTCATTTCTGATATTAAATCTTGTATAACAGATTTTCATTCTTAGGTCAAATGTCCACTCCTGGCCCTATCAACTGTGGCTTACTTGCTTCTGTTATAAACACTTAGACAAGCCAAAGGAGCAAGTACCAGGCCAGGAGAACTTGACAGATGAATCTGCAGGTGTCCACCACAGAACACAGTAATCCCTCCTATTCTCCGGCCTACATGGTCAGAATGGTCCACATTCTAAGATCTCCAGGTGAATGCCTGATACCATTGATGATACCAAATCTTGTAATTTAACGCCTTTTCCATCTTAAATGAACACTTATGTATTGTGCCATACTTCCTACAGTTTGGGGCACTAAATTAGGATGAACTTTTTTTCTTTCTTCACAATTTTAACAATAAAAAACTCATTCTTACTACAGATTTTAGCAATCTCAGCATCTATTTTTTTTTCTTATTGTCTTTGTTACTTTTCTCTCATTGCTGAGACAAAATACCTGACACCCAAAATTAAGGAAGGAAAGGTTTATTTAACTCACAGTCTGTGGAGGTTTCAGTCCATAACTGGCTGTCTCCAAAGCAAGGTGGCATGGCACAGGGACAACCTTCAAGGTGGCAGAAGATAGCAAAGGCAGCGCATGCCTTTAATCCCAGCACTTGGGATGCTGAGGTAGGCAGAGCGTTGTTAGTTTGAGGCAGGCCTGGGCTACAATGTGAGCGCAAGGTCGGCCGGAGCTACATAGTGCAACCCTGCCTCAAAAAACTAGGGCTGGGGGTATGGCTCAGCAGCTTAAGCGCCTGTCTGGCAGGCACAAGGCTGTGAGTTTGAGTCCAAGTGCTGGGAAAAAAAAAAGGCGGGGAGGAGAACAGGCCTTTTTTTCACCCTTATATTGTAAGCAGGTTACGCCCCTGGGGTGGGTGTAGCACTCACACCGTCTCTAGGCCCTCCTCTTGCACAGACTGAGGATGTTACAAAGTAAGGACCCTGGTTCCCTGCTGAATCACTAAACTTCTAACCTTCACAAACTGACACAATGGACAACATCCTATTTCCGCATGTGTTAGCATGCCATTTCTTCACTATCTTTTAGCTTATTGTGTTTACTTCTTTAATTCAAGGGTTACTTAGAATTTTACAGCTTAATTGTAAAGCACTTGGTAATTTTTCTAGTTAGCTCTTGTTATGGATTTCTACAGCAATTCTGCTCTACTTGGCAAGTATATTCTTTCAGTCATTTAAAATATTTTGCAGTTTGCCTTAAGACACATCATGTGGTCAATTTTAATACACATTCTATGTATACTTGGATAATACTGTATATTTTTTCATCATTGAATGTAATATTCTATATTACACACTTGGGATGTCTCCAGGATTTTTGCCATCACATGTAATCATATAATATATATTTCAATGTATATATAATTTGTTTTCTTAGGGTTAATTTTCTATATTGGCATTATTAGGTCAAAGCATTAGAAGTATCTTTAGGATCTTCCTTCCTATTCAATACTGTCTGCTTCTCCTAAAGATTTTTTAGTATGTGGTATAGAGCAACACTGTTCAATAAGTATTTAAACATGAACAATTTATTTCACTTAAGAATATGGTCTCATAGTACAAATTAAAACAACACTGAGATTCCATCTCACACCAGAAAGAATGGCTATCATCAAAAAATCATCCAATAACAAATGATGGTGGGGATGTGGGGAAAAAGGAACCCTTCTTCGCTTTTGGTGGGAGTGTAGACTGCTGCAAACTCTCTGGAAATCAGTGTGAAGATTCCTCGAAAAACTAGGATTAGAGGTCCCATTTGACCCAGCTATTCTCCTTCTGGGTATTTTTCCAGAAGAATTGAAAACATCATACCACAGTGATATACATACATCCATGTGTATAGCAGCACAATTTGTAAAAGCTAAATCTTGGAAGCAATCCAAATGCCCATCAACTGAAGAATGGATATTTTTATACAATGGAGTACTACTCAGCTATAAAAAAGATACACTAAAGACTTTTATCTGGGCTTGGTGGCGCACGCCTTTAATCCCAGCACTCGGGAGGCTGAGGTAGGAGGAGCATTGTGAGTTCGAGGCCAGCTTGGGCTACAACTCGAGCGCAAGGCTGGCCTGAGCTACGTAGTATAACCCTGCCTCAAAAAACTAGGGCTGGGAGTTTGGTTCAGTGGCTTAAGCACCTGCCCTGACAGGTGTGAGGTTGTGAGTTCAACCCCCAGTGCCGGGAAAAAAAAAAAAAAAAGAAAACACTTTTATAGGTAAATGGATGCAACTAGAGACCATATTCCTAAGTGAAACAAATCAGACTCCCATATGTAAACATTGTAGTGTCTCCCTAGTGTAACAAAGTGAAAGAGTAAATAAGATCTAAGAGGTACAATAGATATTGTGAAATGGAATGAAACTGTTCAAAAAGAAAGAGCACCTGGGATAGGGGAAAGGAGAAAAAAAGGGAAAAATAAATATATATATATATACAAGATCACTAAGATAATTATACAATTCATTCTATCAGTTCATTGAAAGGAATAATTAATACTTATATTGTTTGACCAATTTTGCATGCCTCTATCTGGTAATCTGAGCAACTACTTTGAAGACAACAATATGCAATATAATAGCTACTGTTAATTTCTTATCATCTTGTTTTGAAATTCTATATTTTTTTCATTCTCTTTAAAATAAAAATAAATAAATAGAAGAGTATAGTCTCATGTTTAAATACCATGTTCTTCCTCTGGTGTGAGAAACCAAAAGTGTAAGTAAAGACCAAAATATATAGTAGATATTGGGAAATGGGAAGAAAATGTTCAAATGAGAAGGGGAACAGGGGAAAGGAAAGAGAGGAAAGGAAGGAAAGGACAAGAAAAAAAGAATCGAAGGAAAAAATGGAGACAGAACTTTTGTCAATAAAGAGAGGAAGAGGGCTTGAAAGGAGGGGAGAAAAGTGGGGGGAAAAGGAGAAAAATACATCATGTACTATTACAAGTTCCCTATGATGAATATTGTAATTATGTATATCTAAAATGTACCAATTTAAAAATGCACTGTCCAATTGGAATGTAGTGTGAACCACACATGTTATTTAAATTTTCTACTAGTCATGTCCAAATAATAGAAAGAAATGTAATTAATTTTAATTATACATTTTGTTGAGCTCAGCATCCAAAACACAAGTAAACTTTTCTTTCCATAGTTCTGACAAGTATAAATTCCAGTTAATGTCATGTCACCACTAGTTCTAACAACACAGTTCAAATTCGGTTTTTGTGGTAAAGTAACCGTGAGTAACTGCAGGAAGGGCAAACTTTACTGCTAGAATTTCAATCCATAAATCACTACATAAACAATAAATGAGAATCATTACCAGTAATTAATCGCATCATCTTTTTCATAGTCATTAGGGATTGGACACAATAGACCTGTTATTCAGTGTACACGGAGAGGAAAATATGTAGTATTCTGCCAGTAGTAAACTCATCAGAGATTTTACTAAAACAGTTAATCTAAAGAAGCATTTGTCAACAAAGATGAAAATGCAGCAAAGAAACATAGAGTGATGTTGTTGCAAATGACCTCGGTTGTGATTAGAAGAATCCCTGAGGGATGCTGAGATCAGCACTGTTTAAGAGTTAAATTATGCAGTTAGAGAAATGTAGCAAAGGCAAATGTCTTGGTTACTTTTCTCTCATTGCTGAGACAAAACACCTAACGTCCAAAATCAAGGAAGGAAAGGTTTATTTCTTACAGTTCTCCAGGGTTTCAGTCCATACTTAGTTGGTTCCAAGGCAGTGTGGTGACAGGCCATTCATGGCTGCAGCAACAGCAAGCATAAACCAGAGAGAGCGAGAGAGGACACGCCTTCCACTCGCCCTTACACTGTAAGTTGGCTCCACCCCTGGGCAGGTGCAACACTCACACCACCAATCCCAATGCTAGACAACAAGCCAATCACGAATGCCAGACTCAGCCCAGTCCATGATTACATGAGGCTTTGGGGGGACACATGACCTTATCCGCAAGAGCAAATTTGTTGGCATAAAAGAGAGACCTTGTTGTCACACACACAAAAAACTGAATGTGTCCAAGTGGAGATTACATTTGCAAAAGAATTCACCTTGAGGAAAAGCTTAGAGGTATTTCATAGCATTGAGAAAGCAAAAGACAAAATGTTGGAAGTTGATCTTAGACAATTCACCAAGGTTTAGGAAAGATGCCTGCCCCACACTGCAATTTACACAGCAGGAAGAAGGCAAGCAATTTCAAACTCCTCTTGAGAAGTTTATTATAATGAAGAAAAACAAAACTTTAACTCTCAGTGTTTCTAATACTTGAAATTATTCTGAACAGAATGTTAGTTTTTCTCTTTTTTCATTTCTTCATGGAGTTACAACTGACAGTAAGAATGTTTCAGAATTTGACAAAAATTTTAAAATTTCCATAACAATCATAATTTCTCCTCCATTGATCATTAAAGTCACATGTAAACTGTTATTTCAGCTTACATGGTCATTTTCATGGACTTGCACCAACAAATGAAGCGTGAAGTGTCTGTACTATTATTTCAACATATCATGAGTGTAAAGTATTGAGATCATTACACCCTTTTTCCTATTAAGTCTTTGAGATAGAGTCTGTATTATATATATACAGAACAGTTCAATGCCACCTAGCCTTACTTCAAATAAATACTCTATAGTTACTGGACTAGTGGATATGGGATTTGGAAACACAAACTGTGAATTTCTTTTCTCGTCAAACCAGAGTTGAAAAGAATTGATGAAGATACAAGTAACTGAAAATAACTGTCTGGAAACTCTCCTGTGTGAACAAATCAAAGTTTGACATGGGGAACAATGAAGAAATACATTTTTCCCTTTGTGGAGGAAGGCATTGACACTACTTCAGCTCATTCTGGAAAAAAAGGCAAGAACATAAGCCCTGAATTGTTTTTATAAACTCTTTGGAATTATGCTTTTTGGAACAATAAGATAAAAGAAGAAAGAACTAGCCAGTGTTTGTGTGAGAATACTGACTTCTTAGTCCCCAGATGAGCTGAAACAGCTTGACTCTTCTTTGCCCAGGGAGATTTGTAAGAGCTTTTGGGTTAATGCATTACCTCTGAAATATCACACGGTTACTGAGGGCTGCTCAGGAGTGAATAATCTGCTCGGAGTTTTGAAAATAGTCTTGCAAGTTAGAGGAGTCAACAAATTATTTATGTGATTTCCTCTTCAGTCTCATGCTCTGGGAATTCCCAGTTGCCTAACGGAAATGGCAACAACACCTGCTCGACTGTCAGTTTGCAGGCATCTTTCTCCCAAACAGCCCCCAAATGATTACTCTGCCTGTTGTCCTAAAGCTTTAGATTTTTCTTGGGTGATCAACATTATCACATTACTTTTTTTTTTAATCTCAGCTATGCCTAGCAATTGGTCTATAAATGTTTGTATATAGTTAACATGAACTTAAATGTGATGTGTGAGTGTATGCATGTAAACCCACATGCACATATGCTCAGGCTATTACATTTTTCTACCAAATTCATAACTTGATAAAGAATATAGTGATGCAATTAAAAGCACAACTTTCAAAGGCATATAAAAATGAGCTCAAATTTCAACACTATTGCTTACTATCGCTGTAATCTTGACTATGTATTTCTTCATCATTTTGTGCCTGTTTCCTCATCTGCAGAGTGGGAATAATACAACAGATTTCTCAGTTTGTATGAAATTACATTATGTAATGCATATAGAGTATTTCGTCAGTGTCTACCACATTGTAAATACTAAAATAATAACCACTCTTCATTATTATTATTTTAACATTGTATTATTGCTATTACAGCTTATGCTTAAGAAGACATTTGTTTCTGGGTCCTCTCTTAACAGGGTAACACAAGGCCAAGGGAAAGGATACTAACTTCAAAAGTGGCACTAGTTAAAGTTTCCTTCGACAAAGGGGATTGTAGCAGAAGGCCATGTACCACCCCAGTAGGCTGCAAACTTTTCAAAAGTCCTCTTCACTGACTGATGTATTTTCCTATAGCTCCCTGCAGGGCAAATCCCTTCTGCTTCTCTTCAAAGCCCCACCCTGTATCAGCATTGTCTTCACTCCCTTGCTCTCTCTGAAGCCTGTCTCCCACTTCTTACTCTCATTTCATTTACTCTTTGGCTCACTGGTACCTTCACACGGTACATTTTAAAGATACAAAGATTATTTAGACAAAACATAATAGGTCTTTTTACCATCTCTGTCCCAAGTTATCAGATCCTCAGTAGGAACCACTGTTACCAGGAATATCTAAGCATAGATACTGTCTTAGTTACTTTTTGTTCACTGCTGAGACAAAATACCTGACGCCCAAAATTAGGGAAGGAAAGGTTTATTTCTTACAGTTTCTTGGGAGGTTCAGTCCATACTTAGCTGACTCCAAGGCAGCCTGGTGTGGCGGGGCTGCTGCTCATGGCGGCTGCAAACAGCAAGTGTGCTCCAGAGAGAGAGAAGGGAAGCAAGCAAGAGGAAGACCCACCTTCCCTTACACTGTATCTCAGTTCCACCCCTGGGTGGGTGCAGCACTCACATCACCAATCCTGGCGCTAGACAACAAACTGAACACAACCAAGTGCTGGACTTAGCCCCATCAAAAGTATGGGACTTGGGGGTACATAGCATACCCAATACAGATACCAAATGTTAACACACACAAACTTTTTACACCAGTACACCTTGCTTTTTCACTTAAAACTTGGAGAATGTACCACACCATCACTTAAAAAGTTGCCTCATTCTCTTTTAGAGCTAAATTGTTTTCCAATTCACTGGTGAACCATGATTTCTTTCTTTAATCCCACGAAGAAGGCATATTCAAGTAGTATAGTGAATGTTTAAATTTTTAAAAATTTTATCACAGTAAAAGATGCATTGTCATTAATCTCCCTCCAAATACTCCCTGGCTTTGAAAACATTTATCCCATCATTCTTGCCACTTTCTGAAGCAGTTCTAGATACCACTTTTCATGAATGTCTTTAGTTAGACTGCCATGGCTACCTCCATGTCCAGAATAGATTCAAAATATAACTCTTCATGGTCATTTTGACTTTTCGGGAAGAGTTCAAAGCCTTGGGGTACAAGATCTGGTGAATAAGTGGATGAGGACACACCATAATGTCTTCATGAGCCTGTATTTCTATTGGATGGAACACAGTAGCAACAACATTCACTATACAATCTGACATCCTTTAAAGACTGTGCCATTGGCTAAGCCACTACACAATATTCAGTAGTCTTAAGAAGCCCCCCAAAGGGTTAAGAGTCTAAGATTCCATTTTACTTTTCAAGGAATATGTTGGCCTGTTACATTTATGGTTGTTGACAGCAAACATAAACCTCTGGGTTGATGGCAAAGTCTTGGGTCCTTGTGGTCCAGTAGTAAGAATGTGCACCTGTTGATTTATATCTGTTCCTTGCATCCCCGGGCTGCACAGGAGAGCCTGGATGAGTGATTGTACCCTGGGCAGGTTGTCTTTCAAAAGATACCACTGAATTTGGAAGACCTGCCACTCTCTCTGCAGGTAAATAGTCAGCCTGATCTTGATCTGTGAGAGAAGTCATCACCTTGGCCCTCAAGTTTTCTGAATACAAACACAATCCTGAGAAGAGTTTCAAGAAAAGACCAGTCAGAGACTCAAATTCTTGCTGCATTCAGAAAGAATGTGCTACATCTACACAAGATTGTTTTCCCAACATATAGTCAAAAGTTTTTGAACTCGAATTATAGACACTCAATTTAAAACTGTTCAAACAAAACAAAATAAGGACAGAAAAAGAAATTTTTTGTTAACTATAAAAACCTCTCTCTCTCTCTCTCTCTCTTTCTCTCCCCTCCTTCCTCCCTCTCTCCCTACTCCTTTCCTCTATAAGGCCTTCATTCACTCCACTTGTAGTCACAAGAAGACTGCCTACAGCACCAACCCAGATAAAGTAGAACATGGCCTTTTCCAACCTTTCTGATCATAATCCTGGAATTAACTCTCAGTGGCTCTTTGGCCTAGCTTGGTCATACATCTATCCTAAACCAATCACTGGGAGCAAGGGAAACAGTACTCTAATTGTTCCTACTTAGGGATGATCCCTTTCCAGAGCCAGAAACGGGATCAGTTTTGCTTTAGTCATGCAAACTGAGAACGGGGTTTTTATTCTCAGAAATCCAGTGTGGTTAACAGAAAACAAGGCAGAAAATACTCAACGGACAAACATTGTGCCCAGGGATAGATTATTTCTAAACCATTCATCTAATAACAACAGAAAGCTAGCGGGGCTGACAAGATGGAATGTGCATTATTCTGGTAAAATTAGCAAAGTTCTACCAATCTCAGTGGTATTTCTGCAGTGATGGTAGCTAACTGCTGGTACTCCCCGCGACTCCTGACAGTTGAAGCAGTTATCAGAAGACTGTAGCAGCTTGACTGCACCCAATTGCAGTGTGCATGGGGATCTGACAATACAGAAAGGGGAAAAAAATAAAAGTAATGATGAAACTGTTCCAAACTAATTGGTTTATAATTGATTTTAACGCCTTCCTTCAATTCGATGTGTCTTTTCTTCTGAACTTGCCTTTAAGAACAAGGAGTGTTTCTTTATAACCATAACCACAGGAAAAATCTATTTGCAGGAAATTACCTACCAGTGTTGTTATTGTTAGAATACAGTATTGTGGATGAGAAGGGGTGTACCCTCACAGTGACTTAGGGATTCTGGCCGAAAAGTGGCAGAACCAAAATGTTTGTACCACTCTCAGTGTGTGGACTAGGTCAGGACTTTTCAGGAGAAATAAGTCATCCCATTTCTCTTTCACAGTAACCTCAATCACTGCTGCTCTTTGCCATTTTCAACAAGTTGTCCTTAATTTTGTTGCAATTATTGCAGATGAAAGTCACTGCTTCTCAGAACTCCCTACCCCACAGAAGGATAAGGCCTAGGGATGTCATAGCACAAGTCTTTGTCATAGCTAGCAAAGATGCAAAGGATTATTCCATAGAGGCTGGGCCAGAGCACGTATCAGTGTTACAGAAGGGCAAGGCAAATAGGAGCTTATAATAGGTTCCCCCAAAATAGTTGGTTTAAGCTAACTTCAATGGAACATTCCTATTCTCTCATCTCCACCATACAACACCATTTCTCTAATTTCAACCAACTACTAAGTAAAAGATAAAAATATTATCATGTCAAGAAAATGAACATTCTTGTTAAAAAGAATGTGTTGTTCAGAGTGAGCTTATGCCAGACCTCATAGATATTATTGCCCATTCAACATCCTGAGTCTCTTGCTCACTGCATATATTGCTTAGCTTTTAATTACTGAGATAAAATGCCTGAATTTAATACACAGAACTTAAAGGAGTAAAGATTTATTTTGGCTCATGGTTTCAGGGGTTTCAGTCTATGGTCACCAGAGTTCAAGGCAGAAACATCATGATGGAAAGCTATGACCGAGGGGAGCTGACCACCTCAGGACAGCCAAAAATCAGAACAAACGGAATGGAATCAGAAAGGAAAGGGCCAGTGACCAGATGCAGCCCCAAGGTCATACCTTCATGACCACCCAGAAACACCCTAAAGTGTGTTTTACTAATATCTTGAGCATCTCTCAAACTAATCAAGTTGACAATCAAGATTAACCACCACACCATTTGAAACCTGCTGAACAGAATCCATGTTATGCCGAGTTCTCCAGTCTTTGGTATCATGGATGTTCTCTCCAAGGAAATTGCCATCCTTAAGCAAGAACTTGTAGCAGGAGAGGACTGCGTACTTCTCTATTGCTATATAACGAATAACTCTAAAACCTAGCAGTTTAAAAGAGATAATTTTTATTACACCATTTCTCCTAGATTCAGGAAAGTCAAAGGCACACAGAATCTTTCTCAAGGCTATAATCAAGTGTTTCCAGTGCCAGAGTCCTCTAGAAGTTCAGTGCATGCAGATGCTAAGTTTCCCTACATGACCATTGGCAGGAATCAAGTCCTAACTACTGTTGGCCAGAGACATAAATTCCTTTCCTCTGGATCTATCCACTGAGTAGCTCCTACAATATGGCTATTGGTTTTACTCAGAATGGGCTAAAAGAAAGAATGAGAAAAAGCAAGCAAGAAGAAAGCCTAATCGGCCTAATACTACAAATGGCATTCTGTCACTGTTGTTATAGTCTGTTTCTATAATACTCCCAATGGAGGGAATTCATGAGAAAATAAATACCAACAGGTGTTTCTTGGGAATCTTCTTAGAAGCTGATTACATCCCTATCACACTGGTGTGAACCATATCTCATTGAGACTCAGGCAGATAGTAGGCTCAGTAAATATGTGACCATAATTAACATGGTCTGAAGGACTCACATACAGGAGGTCATAACCTGCACAGTGAACATATACAAGGAATCAATAAAGAACACTTGGATAGTCCTGTGGTTTCAATGTATCCACCAAAGTTCATGTTTGTAAATTTAATATCCAGTGCAATAAAGGTAGGAACTTGAAGAAAGATACTATGTCTTGAGGACTGGATGAATGGATGAATGGCACTATCACAGGAGTTAGTGTGAGTGGGTTTCTACTAAAAGGATGAATTTTATCTCTGTTCTCTCCCCCTCTCTGCCCCTCTCCTTCCTCTCTTCCTTCCCCTTTCTCCTTCCCTCTTTCCTCTCTCTCTCTCTCTCTCTCTCTCTCTAACTCTCTCTCTCACATACACACACACACAGGCACACACACTTTTGATTTCCAATATAGGATAATGCAGTGAGAACCCTTGTCAGATGAGTACTTCTTGACCTTTGACTTCCTAGGCTCTAGAACATGAGAAATAAATCTCAGTTCTTTGTAAACAAAGCAGCCTTACTAATTCTGTTACATTATCATAAAACAGACTGTGACAGATATGAATTTTATTCCACCAACTCAAGTGTACCAAGTTTTCTTCCTGCCAGGTTGGCAAAACTGTAGCCTCAACCAATGAGAATTCATATACTCTTTGCCCCCCACAGTTCACCAATTCATGAAAGATTAATTAGTAGTGAGGTCAGAAGAAAAAGGGAAGACATCTCCTGGTCCTCAGTCATAGGTGCTGGCCTAAATGTGCTTCACACTATGTGTTCCTCTGTCACCTGCTCATGTGCTGAGATTCTTATCCCTGTGACCTCTTTGGGGTCTCACTTCTGTGTCCTACTTTATAGCCAGTTGTGAAGTGTCTAGACCAGAACGGAGTCAAGATTCTCAGTCACCCACACTCCCTATGTCACATCTTGTGAGCATACTGCTAGACACAGGCTACCGAGGCTCCTGGAGCTTCCCAGGACCAAGACCACAGAGGAGGACTGCAGAATCCCTTTGTTTCCCAGCACGCCCAGACTCTCCACAGCTGCATTTGCATCCTGTTTGAATTCCCTTTGAAGCACAGTGCAAAGGGTTCTCTCAGACCTGTTGATGTTTTTGTTCTTCTTGTGTTCACCTCTCTTCTTCTCACTTTGAGCCCAGCTCCAGGCCAGGGGAACATCTTCTAATCCAGAGTTAGACAGTATGAATCAGAATTTCTTTTGTGTTGACCTTGAGCATTTCTCTCTGAGTCACATCCACGTTTAACCTTCATGCTTCCTATTCATTCCCAGTCCTCCCAGGGCACCTGGTAGCAGTAGCAAAGATTAAGATGTTCTCATGAGATTTCTGTTTGCTTGTTTTCTTTTTATATAAAGACTGGTAATTGGAGGTGCCAAAAAATTTAAAGTATTTTTTGTGACTGAATTTGCTTACCCATGGATACTGTTGACTCGCTCAAATATCAGCATGATCAGCTTTAGACAACAGAGAAAGTGATATAGTTGAGTGAGCCAAATATACTCCAGGTTCTTGTGTATGACAAGGAAAGAATTGCCAAGCATGCGCATCGTACTATGTAGCAAGTAGCTACCTTTATTGAAGAACACAGGACAATAGCGAGAATAGGGAGAAGGCCAAAGGAAAGAGGGTGGAGGAACAAAGGATTCTAGTAGAAAGGGAAAAAAAGTAGTCAAGTGTGAAAGGAGGGAGATAAAAGGGCCTCAATAACTCAGGTTTCCAGTATTTACTGGGTCAGTCACTGCTAATCCCAGGTGCCTCCCACTGTCTGTCTCTCTGTCAGCAATCTGCATGACCTCCTAAGCTTAAACCAGGATAATCATTAGGGTGGTCCTGAGTTTAAGCTCAGATGATCATTAGTGTGATGTGGCATTTACAGTTGAAGGAAGAGAAGGAAGTGACTCAGTTCCTTTTTCTCTAACTGTACTAGAAGCATTTTAGTATATGATTTCCTTATCCTACAAAAAAAAAAATCCTCACCAAAAGGAACAGGTTGATTGTGGGTCAACAAGCACTTCCATTTAGTTCACAGGGGCCAGTCCTTGTCAAGCCTCCCTCTTCTTTGGCAAAAGCCTCTCTCTTTCTGTGTAGAAATGTGGGTATACTACACATGAAGAGTTTCTAAGCTGACCAAGGATTCTCAAAGTGGGAGCCAATGATGGTTTTTTTGCAGATAATACTGATATAAAAGAAATAAACCTAACTCCCAGCCTTGGATATGCTGAGTTTGTGCTCCTCAAAACTGAAGAATGAATTCTAAGGAATAATGGAGGTTAAGAGTAGGAAAATTTATTGAGAGAGACAGCTCCTAAGAGACAGGAGTATTGTCATTATCATTTGACTGTAAAAACTGTCTAATTTCTTCTTTAATTTCATTTGTGACCCATTGGTTGTTCAGTATAGTGCTATTTAATTTCCATGTGTTTATGAAGTTCTTGTGGTTTCCTTTGGCATGGATTTCCAATTTCATTGCACTGTGGTCTGATGGTATGCATAGGATAATTTCAATTTCTTTGCATTTACTTAAGCATGCTCTATTACCCAGTATATGGTCTATTTTGGAGAATGTCCCATGTGCAGCTGAGGAAAATGTGTATTCTGGTGTTGTGGGGTAGAGCACTCTGAAGACTTCTACTAAGTCCATTGCTCAAAAGTTTGATGTAGTTCTAATATTTCGTTATTAATTTTTTGTGTAGTTAGTCTGTGCTTTTGTGACAGTGGGGTATTGAGGTCTCCCAATACAATTGTATTAGGGCTTATTTGATTTTTCATGTCCATTAGTAATTCTTTTATATAGCTGGGTGCACTGGTATTTGTTGCATATGTATTTATGATTGTTATCTCTTCCTCTTGGATTGATCCCTTCACAAAGAAGTAGTGACCTTCTTTATCTCTCTTAGTCAGTCTAGGCTCAAAATTCACTTTGTCTGCAAATACAATAGCTACCCCTGTTTTTTGTTTGTTTTTTGTTTTGTTTTGTTTTTGTTTTTTTCCGGGCTCCTGTCACATGGGGTATTGTTTTCCATCCTTTGACTTTCAGCCTATGAATTTATTTTTTAATTAAATATGTTTCTTATATGCAGCATATCATTGGATCTTGCTTCTTGATTCATCCTGCCAGTCTATGTCTTTTGATTGGTGAATTGAGACCATTAACACTGATGTTTAAAACTGATATGTATTGACTTATCCTTGTCATGTTATTTTCCTATTGTTGGTTCCCCCTTCTTTTCCCTTTCTTCTAATTGCTTGCCTTCCCTGGTGGGTTTCTTCTGTTGGGCTTTAAGGAGCTGCAGTTTTTATTATTTCTTTCTAGAATGTCCTTCAGAACATTTTGGAATGCTGGTTTGGTGGTCATAAAATTCCTCAGATGTTCTTTGTCATGGAAGTATCTTATTTCTCCATCAGTTTTGAAAGATAGCTGTGTGGGATACATCAATCTGGATTGAAAGTTGTTTTCCTTTAGAAATTGGAGTACTTCACTCCAAGTTCTCCTTGATTTGAGAGTTTGTACTGAGAAGTCAGCTGTGCTTCTGATGGGCTTTTCTTTTTGGGTGATTTGTTTCTTTTCCCTAACAGCATTTAAGATTCTATTCTTCTGTTGAATTTCTGGAATCTTGACTATGATATGCCTGGATGTAGGTTTGTTTTGTTTTGTTTTGTTTTGTTTTGTTTTGTTTTGTTTTGTTTGTATCATTGCTAATTGGAGTTCTGTATGCCTCACTTATTTGTATGTCAAAGTCTTTTTCTCTACCAGGGAAGTTTTTTGTCACGATGTCTGTGAACATTTTTTAATGTCATTTGTGGTATCTTCTGCTTGTTCATTGACTCCAATTAATCTTAAGTTATTCTTCTTTGTCTCATCTAGCAGCTTCTGGATTGATTTCTCATGGTCCCTTGCTAGGTTTGAGAAATCTTTCTTTTCCTGGTTGCTAACTGCAAGTCTATCTTCACTATTTGAGATCCTGTCCTCACATTGGCCTGACCTTCTTCGAATACTTTCAATGGAGTTTTTATTCTCCTGGATATCTTCTTGAATCTGCTTTATGGATTCCATTTGTTTTCAATGCTGCACTTTCATAATTTGCTTAAGTTCATCTATTTTTTTGTCTGTGTCTGCTCTAACATTGCTAAGCATGGTGTGTATTTTGGTAATCTCTGTAGTTATCTGAGAGATTATTTCTGATTTCACTTTTTCCAGAGCCTTATTCAATTACTTTGTTGCTACCACTTCAGAGATACCTGGTGGGGGTTATCCCACATCATTGCCCCCTGGTTTTGCCTTTGGTGAACTGGATGTCTGGGGTTGCATTTTGTTTAAGTTTCTTCTTATTTCTTTTCTTTTTTTAGTTTAATTCCTGGGGTGATGCTTGTAAGTTGCCTATGGTGGGTTGCTGTATTGGTAGTGTTTAAGACCCTTAGGTGATGATTACTTCTCTGAGGTATCTTCCAGGTGTAGCTGGTTTTGGGGGTTTGAGTCTTGGAAAATCTAACCTCTTCAGTTTGTTGGAGATGATAAGTTGTTGCTCATTTGGCCTAGTCCCAGATTCTTGACACTGTGCCACAGTATTTTCTGTGCCCCTTAATTAATCTCAGTTGTGGGTTATCAGAGACAACAGCTGTTTAGAACAATTACATCAAATTTGGCTGTAGTGGTACCAGTAGCATCAAACACAGCCTATAAAACAACAACATGAGCTAACCCTCAATTTGCAACTTTTAACCGTATGAACTAGATTTGTGATTATATAATGAAGTGTAAAACAAGTCAGATAATTATATGCAATATGTAAGTCTGTAATGTGTCAATTTTGCCCTTGGTGTTAAAATTTTAAATGGATTAAGGAGAAAATAGAGAAGTGGGACAAGAGAATGAGATTACAAGTAAGGTTGGAGGACAAAGATGAATCCTGCCAACTTGGGGAAACTGGTGCAGAAGACTGAAGGAAAAGATAGGTGGAAGAGATAAAAGGTAGAACTGAGCAGAACCACACTCACAAAGAGGTTAGGAACCACTCTCACACTAATTAAAAGAGAAAAACAATGAAAGAGAAAGAGAAAAAACAAACTGAATAAAACAAAACAAAACAAAACAAATAAGAAAACAAAAACAAGCAAAAAACAAATAGTCCACTTTCAGGATTCTCTCTGTGTTCACTAATAACCTGTGGACCTGTGTCCCGAATCATGCCACTGTATCCTCATGACATTGGCAGTGTTGAAAGAGAAAACTGTATCTTGAAGGTGTTTGTTAGGACCAAAAAACTATAAACTCCCTCATGTGAGAACACCTTCAAGTTTCATAGGCCAAACCTTAGTCACATGTCACTTCCTAAACCAGTTACTAATTTAATATAATCAGGATATACTAGTGGGACCTGGGGCCACCTTTCTATAAGTCATGTATAGGAGGGGTAACCTGTTAAGAAGAAGAAGAAGAAAAAAAAAATACACCCACTGCAAACACACAGATCACTGTTTTTCTGGATTCCTTCAGCTAGAGTTATTTAATGTATCTGCAGCCTCCCTGTTCTCCTGAATCCACACCCCCATCCTCACCCCATCAGCAGCAAGGTCAGTCTCTGGAGAGATCGCCTGTTTCTATCACCTATTGCTGCGTAACCAGCCAAATTTCAAACTTACTAGCCTAAAGCAACAACCACTTTAACTGCTCACAATTCTACAAGTCAGGAAGTTGTGTTTCTGCTCCATGGTTAACTAAGACTTAGTTAGGGGACTGACTGAGACCACGTACTTAGAAACAACTATCTGACTTTCTTTGGTTATCCTCCATGTAAGGCATCCACATGTTCACACGGACCCATCTCACAGCGTGGCAATCTCAGAATTCAAAGAAGGAGATTCTAAAAGCATGAGTCTAATGTACAACTAACCCCTGATTAGGCCCCTGATTGATTACATTTGCTGGTAGCTCATCAGCCAAATCAAGTTACCTGGCCAAGTCCAGGACCGATATGAGAGGGACAACACAAAAATGTTAATATTGAGGAAAATGGTTTATTGGAAAGACAAGAATATAACAATCTGTCACACCACAGACATGGCTTTTCCTTGAGTCCTGCCCAACCCCAATCCTGTGACCTGGTTCTTATCTTTATACTTCTGCTGTCTCCATGAAATTCACCTTCAGCAATTCTCTCTGTACCCAAAACCTCTGCACACACATGTTGGTGTCAGAAGAAAAACATGTTGTATTGAATATTGAGTGAGTATATAAGAGTTTCCACATATTTTTAATTTTCTTTTTTATTAGCGTATGTTTATGATACATAATAATTGCATTCGTCTTGTGGATTGGTACAAATACATATCACATCTTAATCATTTTTACTTCCCCTTTCCTGATCTCCCATTTCTTTCCCTGCTCTCCCATTTCTTTCTTTCTCTACATTCCCTTCCCAAGAGCTTCCTTAATACATATGCACAATGCCATCTATTGATCCTCCTTATTAAGGTCATTCAAGGTCTTGGGCTACTGCCCTGGGTTTCCCTCTCTTCTCTAATATTGCTCTTGCCTTAACACCTGATGATTTCAATATTCATATAGATAATCCCTCCAGGAACTTCACCTCTCCATTTCTTGATCGTCTCATCTCCAATTATTTTTTCCAGCTCTGCTCACACCCACCTTACTCTTTGCATTTACTACATCCTCCACACTTTGTATTTCACATACCAAATTCTCATATACCACCTTTTATTTTAACATCTCTAGTTTATTCCCTCTGTACTCCAATACCAAAGATCCTCAGACCACATCAGGGTCTTTAACATGGCCCTCATTTCACTGTCTAATTGTACCCTGACTTTTTATTAGATTATGTAGCCTATGATAATGATCAATCCTCCACAGACACGATCATGTCTCTTGCTCCTCTTGTCCTCTGTGACATGAGGCTGGCAGAAAACATAGTCCTGATTAACCTGACTTTCCACCTGCTCTTTACTAACACAGCCAAATGTGACCAGAGAAAAAACACACAGCTATGATGAGTTGCCTCAGTCAAATTAATGTCAGTGACATCCAGTGGGCCTAGAGTGCAGTTTGTCACTCCTACCAGGCAGTTCACACCCCTACTCCATGGTGAGTAATTCACACCTCTTTCTTCTCAAGTTTCCACCCCCTTTCCATTCCAACTCTCATCTGAAGTCTTTGCCTTTTATTTTACTGAGAAAATAGAAAATGCCAGAAGGGAACTTCCATGTGTTCTCTCCCATGTGCTCTTCTTTCCCTCTCCAGCTCACCCTTTTTCTCTTTAGTTTCCTGGGTGCTTGCATTTTAGTCTTCATCTCAGAGTGACTTCAACTTCTGAAGAGCATCACAATCATCTCACTTTTCCACCACCACGAGTTCCATCATCATCACTCCAATATGGTAGCCTTAGCCCTCAAAGCCACCAGGTTTGTTTCATAGGGTTCCAACTCCAAACTTTCAGTTTGAAAAAAATCTTATTGTCCTAATTCTTGTCAGATGGTGACCTCTAGTCAATCAGCTCTGGACACAGAAGTGGGTTATGCTACACACGAGAGCCTTAGAAAAGTGGGCACAGAAAACAGGGCCAGCTGTGCTGGCACACAATTTACTCTCAGCTACTCAGGGAGCTGAAGGAGGATCACAAGTTCAAGACCACCATGGGCAACTTGCAAGACTCTATCTCAAAATTAAAAATAAAAAAGTCTAGAGGTATAGCTTAGTGAGACAGAGTGCTTTTTTAACGTTCATGGAGTCCTGGGTTTAATTCCCACTACCATGGAAACAGAAAGAAGAAAAGAAAAGGATGGAAGGAAAGAGGAGGAGAGGAGAAGAAAGGAGAGGAGAGGAAAGGTAGGATAAGGGAGGGGAGGGGAGAGGAGGACAGGGGAGAGGAGAAGAGAGGAGAGGAGAGGACAGGAGAGGACAAGAAGAGAAGAGAAGAGAAGAGAAGAGAAGAGAAGAGAAGAGAAGAGAAGAGAAGAGAAGAAGGGAGGGACAGAAACTAACCAAAAGCAAAACAAAAACTTTCAAAATCCTATCTTCCATTTGAGGGGAAAAACTGCATTGTATATATAGGGCATTTAAAATTTAGAGAATACAGCTTTTTTAGAGAATGGAGAGTCTGTAAAACGAATCTAAGGAAACCATAGATAAATGGAGCATGTATTTGCCTCTGAGTCCCCTAGACCTTGAATGTCTTAGAGCCCAGAACTGGCCCTATTGATCTTTATAATCCAGTAAATAATGTGGTACCTAGCGTTCAATATTTTCTGCATTGAACAGAGTTCCCTGGAAGAAAATAAAAACAGAAAAAATGACCCCATCATGGGCACAGCAGTTCCCCTGGTCTATAAAAACGAAGTATTCAAGTCTTCCCACAGAGTTAGATTTTTCTCTAGCACTGAATATTATAAGAGACTGTGAAGAGAAATCTTTATTTGTGTGACATTTGGTCACATAATGGACAATAGTCTCATCTAAGGCTTTACAAAAGACTCAGAAGTGCCCTTCAACTGCCCATTTCTTATATTAGCTCTGTAAAAGCCAACACAAGGCTACTTCAAAACTCCAGGATGGCATTTCCATGGAGAGATGGACCAATCTGGCTGAGTAGGCTGCTTTCTGACCAGATGCAGGAATAGAAATGAGAAAACCTGAAGACGTGGCTCTGAGCCATAGGTAGGAGGCTGGAAGGCAGGAAGGTATGCCAGAATCACCTGGTAGAACTCTTTAAAGCATAAAATCCTCCTTCTACTATGATTTGCATAGTGTCTGGATCCCTGGGAGTGGAGGCAGGGTAGCCTCGGCAGATTACAGGCATATGTATATTGAAAAATACAGCTCCCATTTCTCCCTCACCCCTCACTGGCTGGAGTACCAATCACCTTGGGTCATGCACTTGTGTTTGATGTGTCTGAATATCAGTATATAGTTTATGTATGCATGTATTTATATGACATTGAATTCCAGAAAGGATGGCAGATGGCTTACACATATTTTTAAAATACAAAAAAAAAAAAAAGGAGGATAAAAAAATAGAAACGAAATGCCAACGAGGAAAATAATGTTGGAAATTCAAATGCTAGTAGCCGTAAGTGCACTTTCAAAAAGTTCAGCCAGCATCAGTTCAAGAGAGGCTGTGCTCCCTGGGCGGAGCTGCAAGGATGGAATGCCACTGGGATGGCTGCTGGAGAAGCTGGCTCTTCCTTACAAGGTGCAGACCCTGACTTGAGTGCTTACCAGACAGGAGAGAGGTGGGCAAGCAACGGTACCATTTGGTAAAATTGGGGTTGTCACTGGGTCCCCGTGAGAGAAGATTTGGAATTTGGGGAATTAGCAGGCAAGGTAAAGAACTGTTGTTAGGTCTTACTGCTGCCCTCCTACCCAGAGAGAGGACCCAGTTTGAGGTACCTGGAATTCAGCCTTGTACACTCTAATTCTATCCTGACCAGTGACTGAACTATAGACTATATGTCTACATTCTCCTAATGCTGATTTTGTTTTGAATTCATTTACTTTTTCATGAGTACACATTTGTGATATATAATGAATGCATCCATCATAGGGGATTGGTACATATACATATAGAACCTTAGTGCTTTTTTACTTCCCCTCTTTGCTCCTCTGATTTCTATTTGATTAAAGCTATCTTTAATCCTGAAAATATGAAACACTTATACTTGGAAAGAGACCATGCATTTATATTAGATTTCAGGACAGGACTGAAAACATTGGCACACGGGTGAAATAGCATTACAGGGGAAGGGGAGATCTATTGATTTCTCCTCGGGATTATAAATAGGTATAGCTCAGATAACTGATGACTTTTAAAGTACTGGTTGCTTAAATTCATTACAGGTTGCTCATCCCTAATCCAAAAATCCAAAGTGCTCCAAAACCCAATACTTTTTGAGTGTTGTGGTGCTCAGAATTTCAGTTTTTTCAGATTAGAGATACAAAACTAGTAAAGTCTATGCAAATATTCCAAAGTCCAAAAAACTTTAAAATCTGAAGCTGTTCTGGTTCCAAGTATTTTTGATAGTGGATTCTTAATTTTTAACCTCATTTAAGCATTTCAGTCACTCATTTAAGCACTTGGAAGTGCTTTCATCAGCATCCACATGGTACAGGTAAGGAAATAGACCCTCAGAGGATAGCTCAACTCCCAGTTGAGGTAGGATACAAATCCAGAAGCCAGGCCAGTCAGTGAAGTAGTAATAGAAGAGAGGTGAAGGCTGGTGTGTAGTCTGTAGTTCATGGGACACAAGTTTTAAAATCAGTTTTCAGCTATTCCCTGAAGCCCAACAGACTCAGCTTTTTTTGGACCAGTGAGAGAGCAAACCTCCATGGAAAAAATGTTTCTTCAGTTTCCCTTTTAAGTACCATACTGAGTCCTCAGTTCTGCCAAAGTAAAATTTTCTGCTGACAGTTTAATACTGTAGCCATCTGGATTAGTCTCAACCAATGGTGAAGGGTCTGCAGGAGAGAGAAGGAATGTGATGCTTAGAGTGATCAAGAATTGAGCCTTCTAGCCCAGAAGTTTTAAGTAAGTTTTTAAAAACCCATGTCACTTATTAATGAAACTTGCCACCATTGCTCCACAAATAATTGATGTGCAAAAGTGTTTTCCTTTACACTTTCCTCTCAGCCAAGATTTTTGTTTGTTTTACTTTTTTCTAGTTATAACTATGAAAGTTTGTTTGTTTCCCAAAGACAGATTTTGTTAAAGATTAAATCTTATTGATTTTCTATCCTAGCTTTCTTCACCACTTTGTCTAGACTCATGCCCCAGTTTTTGAAGGAGTACAAACTTATTTTAGACTAATTTACTGACAAGAGCTCATTGAGCCAAGAATCTATATTCCATGCCTTAGCTCAAGGATGTGGGAATAGCTCTTACTTTTGCTTGTTTTGCTAACAAAAATAGGTATTCAGAGATGATTTAGAGTAAATAAATTGAAACACCATTGATGTACTGTAGAGGGAAAATATTTAGAGTTAAGAAAAATTGGAATGCTAAAATGCACTGATCATTTAAAATCTGCTCATTCATTCTGGAAGGATCCAAAAGACACACCCTTCGCCAAGACTGCGATAAACATATGTGATAAAATCAAAGTGCAAGGATGCTCCTCCAGCATCCTTGAAGAGTTCTGTGTTTGCTCTTCTTTGTACATCAATTATTACATCATGGCTTATGATCAAATTATTATTCCTGAATGCAATGGGAATGATAGGCTTCTGGGATAATATGGCTAAGTGAAATCAGAACCAGAGGAGTAATAAAAACTAATCTGATTCATAGAGATCTTTAGCAGTGACTGGTGAATCATACTGTCTCTAAAATTTAAATAGCTTAGTCTTTGAAAGATTTCTTTATCTATATAAGTGGAAATCTGTAAGCCAAGTGAAGAGAAATCTAGTTTAAGTCACTAAACAAGACAGTCATAGTCTTTTGATCATCTCCCAGACCTGAACTGACTCACCAACCTCATGTTGGTGACTGAGGAAGGGTCCTGCTATTCTGCTAAAATTTTACCCTATGTGTATGTCTCCCAACCTTTTCCAAAGGACCTGTGTACATTCACTAGGGTGACTGTGCATCAGAGAAGTTGTAACAATCAGACTTTTCAGGCATTATAGAACAAGGCTAGCACTATTTCTGAATACTGAAAATGTCCCTATAATCTACCAGACAGAGTCAGCGTGTATGGAGGTCAAGTGATTCATGAAGTTTTAGATTAGCTCTATGTCAGGGTGGACCCAACGGGGCCTGAAATCATCCTGTGGTCATTCCCTCAGTCCCAGAGTACATAGTTAGCATGGACATATTGAGCAGAATCCCACATTATTTTCCTAGCCTATTGAGTACAGGCTACTATGGTAGGGAAGGCCAAACAAAAGCCACTAGTACTGCCTCTACTTGAACACAATACCATGTCTCTGGGGAGATTATAAAAATTACTATCACCACTGAGAACTTGAAAGGTGCAAAGATGTTGATTTCTACTGCATTGTCGTCCAACCAGTCTATAGTAGATGGGCTGTGTATAAGACTGGTGGAGCTTAAAGATGACAGTAATTATCTTAAACTTAATCAATGGTGACTTTGATTGCAGTTGCTCCTGCAGATGTAGCTTTGTTGATGAAGAAAACCAACACTTCCCCTATCATGGCCTTTTCTCCATTCATTTTAATAAAACCATCACAGCAGGGCATGGTGGTGCACACCTGTAATCCCAGCACTTCGGAGACTGGGGCACCAAGATCACGGTGAGTTCAAGGCCAGCCTGGACTACATAGCAAGTCCCTATCTCAAACAAACAAACAAGCAAAAAGATGTGGCATGTAACATTTGGAACATGCTGTATTAATAAGACCATCAGAAGCAGTTTCTTTTAGAAGGACAGCAATACACTTTCACTGTTCTACCTTAGGGCGATATAAACTCTCTAGCTCTATGCCATAATCAAATGCACAGAGATATGATCACCTTTTCACTTTACAGGACCAAGTGTTAGCCTATTAGAATTATGATAGTGTGCTAATTGGACCTTATGAGCAATGACTTTAGGCACATTGAGAAAACATTTGCATTAGGGCAATGGAAATAAAAGCCCCAAAACCTTAATGAAATTTTATGCTCTGGGGCAATCTCTTCCAATGTTTAGGGTAAGTTGCTGCACCAGGCTACTCAACCACAGGAAAATGCACAAAAAACAGTGCATCTCTTTGGAATTGGTAATTTTGAGGCCCCCAAAGCTACTAGGTTTTACTGGTTCCCAGAACAAGAGAAGACTTTAAATAGATTTAGGCTGCTATGCAAGCTGCTTTACCATTTAGACCATATGACCCACAGATCTAACCATGAATAACATTTCATGCCTGATAGCAGTGATATATATATATATATATCATGCCTGATAGCAGTGATATATATATATATATATATATATATATATATATATATATATATATATATAACTATGTGAATTCCAGGGAAGACTCAGCAAAGCCATGTGGTCCTCTGCAAATAACTACTCTCACATTGAAAAACAGTAATAATTTTTTCTTGCTGCTGACCCTTGGTAGAGAAAAAATGACTATGGGACATCAACTCATTGTCTGATTAGAATTACCCAGTGTAAACTAAGGGTTGTCTGACCCATCAAACAATAAAATTCAACATTCACAGCAGTGCTTGATTATCAAATGGAAGTGGTACTCATGAAATCAGCCTTGAGCAGGTCCTGAGAACATAAATTGCATGAGGAAGTGCCCTAGATCCTTCTGGTTTCTATTTCTACTACAATGCCTTCTTTTTTTTCACCCTGTATCTGTGGCCTCATGGGGAGTTCCATAAAATCCATTGATTGAGCAAGGGAAATAAAAACCTTTCAGCATGGTTTGCAGACTACTCTGCATGTGAAAATGGGTGGCTCCATCACTGCATCCGCACACTGGAATGGCCCAGAAGGAGAGTGAGAGAAAAATGCTCCAAATGGATAGAACCTAGAGTATGGTGGCTGATGGTTTATTTTGCCAGGTGTCATGAACTATGTGTCTGAACTGCTTCATGGGCTGTAGTTTTGAATGAAGAGTCCGGAACTAAGGGGCAAGGTTGAAAACTTAATAGAAAAAAAAGAAAGAAATAAAATCTAAGGAAAGGGTACATGGATAAAGCTTCCTGAATAAAAATGAGATGTGAAGATATTGCTACCTCATGCACAATGCTTAATAAAGAATGACTTCATCAGTGAAAAGAGTTAAAAATCATGTTGACAGGATGACCTACTCTGTGGATACTAGTAGCTTCTTTCCCAGCAACTTTGGCCAATGACCAGTAGACTCATTAACAAAGGAACTTGTAGTTGGGGAACATGGACCTCTATTTACCAAGGCCATCAGGTCTCAACCATCATAAGCATCCAATCTGCCTACAGCAAAAGTTAATACTGATCCCAAGGTATGGCGCCCTTCCTCAGGATGATTGCATACCAAGTTGATTACCTAGTATGACCTCTGTTATGGAAGACAATATTTTGTTCTTAGCTACTTACTCTGTGTGTGGATTTGCCTTCTCTGCCAGCTAAGCTTCTTCCAAAACTACCATGTGTGGACTTACAAAGAGCCTTACCCCACTTGCTTCATGGTATTCCAAACAGCCTGACTTCTGTCCAAAAAGCTCACTTCATGGAAAATAAGGGATGACAATGTACCTATGTTCATGGAATTCATGGGATTGACAGGTCATATGGTGCTCCTCGTCATCCTGAAGCAGCTGGCTTGGCAGGATGGTGGGATGACCTTTGAATTCTCCCTTACAGCATGAAGAAAATGGCATGGCACTGGTGGAGTAGCTCACGTCCTCCAGGACACTGTGCTCTCAATAGCATCCAATATCCCATAGCCAGGAGTCATAGGTTTGTAAATCAAGTACCAAAAATGAAAGCAGCACCATTCACTATTCCACCCACAGATCTACTAGAAAAAGTTTGCTGTCTCTCAATTTTGGGTTCTGCCAACCTACTGGTGTTAGTTCCAAAAGGGGAAATATTTCCACTTACAGTCCAACAAAGATCCCATTGGACAGGAAGTAGAGTCTTCCATCCTGCCCCTTTGGACTCCTTGTGCCAGGGAATCAAGAGGTCAAAGGTGAGGGTGTTTAACGTCCAGGCTGTGATCATCATTCCTGCCTATTGGGGGATACTAATGTGCTGCCACACAAGAGGTATGAGGAAAAGTGTCTCTGAGTAAGAAGATTCTCTAGGGTATCTCTTAAGTTTCTAGGTCCCAAGATTAAATTCAGTAGTTCAACTGAGTCAGGACACCTAATGGGCCAAATCCTCCAGGAGTTGGGCCACCGACTAGACAGGGTATTATGGTCATCTGATTTGCTTGTTGAAAGCAAAAGGACTATGATTGCATAGTGAAAGAAGATAGGTATAAATATCAGCTACAACCTTGTGATCTATTGCATCAAGCATTGTGACAGTTATGAATGTCTATCCCTTATTTTGATATGAATGTTTATATCTGTATTATTGAATATTTTTGTTTTTCTCACTTTCATCCCTTTATCATCTTACATAGAATGTGTTCATAGATATAACTCTACAGCTCAGTATTAAGATAGAGGAGGACATAAAAGGAGAGTATCAATTTCCCAGGAGAAGAATGAGTATTACCCAAAGACAATAAAAAATAAAAAAGACTATGCAACTTATTTAGGAGAAAAAGTTAGTGTCTTGGTACACTGGAGAGTTGTATTGTGTTAAGTGGAAGAATGATTTTATTACTATCTACTTGGAGGTTAGGTCTGGTTTCAGAAAATGTAAGTAACAAGTAGTCAAGGAGAGAACTAGGAGCTTCATAATATGTCACCTTAGTTAGTGGTTACAGGACTACAAGAGTAGCTCGCATAGGAGTTCTCTGGCAAAAGGGTAGCAGGTAGTGTTTTGTAACTTACACTTGTTCTCACTTATCTGCTAGCTAGGCCCATCATGTTAGGAAGCAGTCTGGCCTGTGATTGCCCTAATTTCCCCTAGACCAGTGATGGCAAACATTTTAAAGATGATTGACCAAACTGCAACCCAAAACCCACTTATCTATGTCAAAGTGCCATCAATGCAACTAAACTTGAATACTGAGATGCATGTTTAGAAAAGACAACTCATACATGAACATCTGTTGTCTTAAAAGAAACACAAATAACACACGTGCCACATGCACACCACTACTGCAGACCCGTCTGAACTGCTGTGATTCCTGGCCAGGCGTGTGTTTCACTTCTTGGTGAAAGGCCTCAGCTTCTGCAGGCTGCCCAGATAACCCAGCACTGACAAGGATTTCAGTTCCTCCTGCAGACTCTCATTCTTTCTCTCTTCTACTTTACAATCACATAAACATGTGTGAATACAGTATGTGTGCATGTATATGTGTGTGTATGTACATGAGTGTTGCAAGAATTTGACCTTACCAATTGGTCAAATTACCAATCTAACTTTAGTAGAAACTCTTGAAATATAAATATATAATATAACAATATTATACATAATACACATATATAATTAGTTGCAGGCATTTGGCATATAATACATATATATAATTTGTTGTAGGGATTTGGCATTGTAAAAGAAAAGTGAAAGCTGTCAGAACCAAAATGGAGTCATTTGTGTCAACTTCACCCCACAAAAGTAAATAAAGCTGGGGGCTCATGCAGGAAGGATTCTTATGCAGGATTGCCTGATAGTAACTATCACTGTAGGCTATTAGGCCACAAGTTTGCACAGAGGCCACTACAGCCTTACACAAAAAGCACTTCTATGGGACTTCCACCCAACAAGTGTCTGCTCAACTTCAGATAAACACCACTGTTGTTATTAGCCAAGTGGCCCAGGGTTATTTTTCCAAAATAAATGTGTAATCTTCTCCATTTTGTCTTTAAAATTTTCCCCTTGCCTCAACCTCTTTGAATATGCCCATAGTTTATGACAATACTTCCTTTCCCATTGCAGTGCTCTGCTATTCCCAAATGAATATTATTTGGAGAATCTCTCTTGTCTTTGTTTTTTAGGTCTACAGCGTGTGGTACTAGTGATGTTGTGTGTATAGATATCCTAGTGTCTTGCTTTTCTGATTGAATTCCGATTGATGCACAGGTCTAGACCAGATGGTTAGAGACTTGTGATCACCAGGCGTAAGTCCCATAGTTTCTGAGGGGCCCAATCCCTCATCCCTGCTGTTGTCAACTGCCACCTCTGAATGTAAAGAAGACTTCACGCCTTCATAGTGTCTTCTTTGCTTCTAAAGATCTTTTTCCCCAATGAAGCATTTCGGGAAAGCGATTATATAGGGATGACCCCAGAGCCAAATTATGCTTGAGGAAAAGAGAAATAGCTGCTGAAGCCCTTGAACTGCATCATGTGCCTGGAATAAATGCACATCAGCTGTGCTCCTCAAGGTCCCCAGATTCCTCCTTTATCACTGCACATCTGGGAGGATGTGATTTCCTGCTCATTCTCAGTGAACCATGAAGCTTCCCCAGCCTTTTCCCATGAAGCACATTTTGCTGTCATGTGCAAAGACATATATTCCTGCCCTGATCTGAGTACTCTCTGGAGCAAACGTTGTAAAAGCCGTAGTCCTGCCATATATTGCTCCATCTGTTATTGCTTTCACTTTGCAGTTAATCTAATCTTTCTAGGAAGACTGAAAACAGTGTCCTCCACTTTTCCCACAAACCCTGTGTTGTTGAGATGGAACCCAGGGCCTCCCACATGCTAGGCAAGTGCTTCACCACTGAGCTACATCCCAACACATCCTCCACCTGTAATTGTGCTGACATGCTTCGCATTTTTCATTTCTATAATTGCCCAGCAGCAGCCATGGAGATAGAAGCCTTCCACTTCAGCAAAGGGCCCATTTCCTCCTCACCAACCCTGTCGTTCACAGTGGATGATGTTAGAAACCCATCTCCCTCCAGGTCATTTCTGCAAGTCTGAGTTTCTCAAAGTTTCTCCATCCTGTGGGAAAATACCCTCGCTGAGTCACAAGCGGGAGGACTTGGGTCTCAATGACTCACCAAACCAACTGCATCCAAATCCATATTGGTTCGAGAGACTCACTGAAAATGGAGGAGAAGCAGGATACAAGAGGAGACCAAAGCCAGAAGGTCTATAGAAGGCTGAGTTTCTTAGCATCCAGGGCTATTCAAAACACTCTTACTTCTCTTATAGATAAAGAAGTATGCATTTGGATGTTCATCTCAGCATTTTTTAGGATACTAAAACTGCTAAGCAATGAAAATGTTCTGTAACAGAATATTGAGTAGCTATGATAAATTAGACTTTTGCTATTTTTAATTTTTGAAAAGTGCCCACAAAATGCTAAATCTTTTTTAAGAGCAAGTAGCAGAATGATATAATTCCATTTATTTATTTGCTTAAAATTTAAATTACAAGCTATTCCGAGAAAGGGAAAAAAAACCCTCAAACTGTTAGTTGTGATTTCCTCTGGGAAGTAAAATTGGAGCAAAAATTTTTTCCTGTTTCTACTATATATGCCTCTGAATCCTTCAGTTTACTTATAATAATAATTATTTTTGTAATTACAAAATGAGGATTAAAAGTTATGCTTTTGAGACCTGAGAGTTGAGAGAAATATGCTCATAATATAAGGCAAGCTTTCAAAAGCAAGATGCAGAAAATATAAAGGCTAGAATAACAGAAAATAGTGCCAAAAGAGATAGAGAAACACACTAAAGAGAAGAAAATACTTCAGTATACAAATGCTGGTATTTTCTGGGCATTAAGATTTTAAGTAACCTATGTCCTTCCAGACACTTGGTTTTCTCAGAACTTCTAAATTTTGAATTAATTTTTTAAATCAGAAAAAAAAAACCAGACATTGGTACTTTTTGTAGTAAGCTTTTTCTGTTAATAACTTGGGTCAGATTGGACCAGGGCAGCTACATAGAGAATCACATTTCCCTATTGTTTTGCCCCAAAATGAGATTCTTTGAAGATAATTTTTCTCAGAGGTGTTGCCTTAGCTGTGTTTCTGGAGAATACTGCAAAGCAAAGCTTGGGAGGATTCCACCCCAGAAAGGGCTCTGCAGGCTGCCTCGGTTCCTTGCTGTCCTATAGGACCACTGTGCATGTCACATACAGTCACCGTCTCCGTTTATTGATTAGCACTGATTATTAACTGATTCTTTCCTAAGCAGACTTCTTTGAACCCACTTCTCTAACCTATATCTACTGTCAAATACTATTCTCCCTTTATTTTGACAACAATAAAAATTGAGAGGATTTAACTTGCTGTCAAAAAGAGCAATTCATTAGCAAAGCCAGAAGCAAACATCAAACTCAATTATTCTTGAATTTCTTCAAGCTCCTAGTGTGTGCCAGTCACTATGAACACTAACAATGGGAGCCACAGTGGCACAATTCTTGTCCTCTGGGTGTTCATCAAAAGCAATTTACGGAAGGGAAGAAGACCAAGAAGAAAGAACTGGATTTAAAATAACTGGGGCTCAGCAGTCATAATGCTAATGAGCAAAAGAGAAACCATGGGCATCACCATAGAGACAAGGAGGAAAAAAAGAGCACAGTATTACGGGAAAGCCAGAGCCAGCAGGTCCACTTCCTCAGAGCGAGGGCTCCCAACCTGCGGGCCCGTACCAGTAGCACATTCCAGGCTTGTTGAAAGCACTCATTCTTAAATCCTGGCCCAATTGTCCTGAGAATTAGAAACTGGAGATCGACCCCAACCACCTGCATGTTGACCAATCTTTCTCCTTCCCACTCCTCTTCCCCTAACCTCTGTGAGGTTTTGATATCTCTGAAGCTTGAAGATCCCAGATCTCCAGTTCAGTGAATGGCAGGTCCTGAGCTACCCAGGAAGACAAACACACTGCACAAACCCTGACATCAGTGAGTCACTTGTACCTTCTGGAAAGACCAGAAAAGGTGTTCCAACCGAGGCTATCCTAAGACAAGCTCCAATAAGATCCCTGTTCAGGTTGCAAATTGGAATTTTGGGCTGTTCTTGCCATGAAAATTCCAAATACAAATCAAATGTCTATTCAAACAACCCTGGCGGAAAGCACTTGTTTGCCTGTATTTCAGACACTCCCAGGCATGCTGACCCAAATAAAATCACCCAATAGCAGCCAAATCCTGTGAATCCAGAGACTCATGTAAATGGGAACCCACACAGGTGTTAGAATATGATAAGTGCTTTATTAGAAATTTGAGCTCAACATGACAGAACACACAGGAAGTAATCAGTACTGACTGTAGGTACTTAGAAGAGAAGGCTTTACTGAACAGACAATATTTTATCTAGAGCTTGAATGACAAGCAGAATTTTGCCAGGGAGGGAAAAGAGGGAGCAAAGGATCAGAGGTCAAAAAGACTTCACAGGAGCTAGAGATAGATTCTGCATAAATTCTGAGAGGAGCCCCTATGTTCATTTTCTATCACCATATTGGATACCTGAAATAAATCAATTTAAAGTAGGAGGAAAGTTTATTTTGGTTTATCGTTTCAGAGGTTTCAGTGTGTGATTGCTTGGGTCTATTGCTTTGGACCTGTGGCTAGGGAGAACATTATGATAGAGAGGGTGTGGCAGAGGAGGTTGCTCATGTCATGGAGACCAGCAAGTAAAGAGGGTGAGGAAGAGGCCAGAGACCCAATCTTTCACTTATGGGCAAGCTCCCAAAAAGTTACCTTCCTCCTACTAGCCCCACCTTCTGAAGGTTTCACCACTCCTGACAGTACCATGGGCTGGTGACCAAGCCTGTAGTACACAATTCTTTGAGGGATACATATATAAACCTTAGAAGCCCCAGTGCCCAGCTGAGGTAGAGCAGTTGCATTCTGTAGAGTGGAGATCCTGGAAACACTTGGAAACTGAGGCATAAAGTAACAAAAATGAAAAATAGGTCATTTTGTGTGAATGGAAAAAAGGGACTAGGCGGGGCCAAGTTGGGTGAGATTCTGGATTATTTCTCTGGTTTAATGATTTGTGCTTTTTTTCCACCATGAATGAGTTTTGCTCATGCTTTCCTTTGCAGTTATGAAGTGTCCCTGTGAAAAGAACCCACACAGGACAAGAATATGCTAGAGATCCAGATTTAAGGGACAAGAAGAAAAAGGGCCACAGTGAAAGGCTAATGCTGACAGGAAGGCAGAGCCATTTGCCCTTTGAGGTTGGAAAGAAAGAATGAGCATTCATGAAAAATAAATGTTATCATTCAGATAATTATTCAATCATCATTATTATTATTATTACATAATGATATTATATATTACATTATTCTTAATTAGTATAAGCATTATTATGCAAAATAATTCAATCATTTCTAGCTGGGGCCTCTATTTTCTTAGTAATGAAGATAGCAACAAGGTCCCCTAAGTATGCAGGGTGAGGTCAAGGGGTGGGGACTTGAGAGTACTACAAAAGTTTAGGAGAAATAACACCTAATCACCTTGTGGGGTGTGTTACATGTCAGCCACTGTGCAAGCACACAGATTTATTTTATCTTAATTAAATTTACCTTTATTAGCACATTTTATAGTACGTAATGATTACAGTCATCACAGGGACTTGGTGCATGTGTGTAACACATCTTAATTCTTTTCTAACACTCTTCCCCTCCCCTACCTCTCCTTGCCTTTGTTCCTTGGTCCCTTTCCCATTTGCAAAACATCTAGCTCCCTGTTTCCTATTACTTGTCTTTTATTTTGCTTTTTAAATAATTTATGCTTTAAAAAACATGCAATATTTAGACTTGCATGTCTAATATATTTCACTTAACATTATGTTCTCAAGGTGCATCCATTTACCTACGAATGATTCAAATTTATTTTTCCCTATAGCAAAGTAGCTCCCCACTGTGCATAAACACTTTAGTTACTTTTCTTTCATTGCTGGGACAAAATATGTGTCACCCAAAATTAAGGAAGAAAAAGTTTATTTAGCTCACAGTTTGTGGAGGTTTCAGCCCATAATCCACTGGCTCCAATGCAAGGTGGCATAGCAGAGGGCTAACTTCATGGTGGCAGAAGTCAGTAGAAGCAACAAGAGCACAAGAGCAGAAAGAGAGCAAGCCTCTTTCCCTCCCTTATATTGTATGCAGACTCCCTGCCCCAGGGTGGGTATAGCACTCACACCTATAATCCCAGCATTGGACCATGAATCAATCACAAACTCTAAATTCAGCCACCCTAAAAAGCCTGACCTCCATAGCTGCATGAGGCTTTGGGAGGACACCTAGACATAAAACCATAACAATAAATGCCACATTTTCTTTAACTATTCATCTGTTGATAGACATACAGGCCATTTCCAAGACTTATCTATTGGGAGTTGTACTGCTATAAACATCAACATAGATGTATCATTGTAATATGGCATCTTTAACTCTTTGGGGAAGACACCTAGAGAGGGAATAGCTGGGTTGAATGGAATTTCTATTTTTAGTTTCTGAGGAAACTTCATATGGATTTTCATTGTTGCTGTACTAGCTGACACTCCTGCCAACAAAGTAGAATTGTTACTTACTCCACACAGCCTTTCCAGTGTTTGTTTTATTTGATTTCCTGATGAACTTGGTGTTAAATGGCATCTCAGGACTGTATTAATTTGCATTTCACTAACAGTCAGAAGTGCTGAACATTTCTTCACATACTTACTGACCATTTGTACTACTTCTGAGAAGTGTTTATTCATTTTAGTTGACCAATTTTTGACTGGGACTTTTATGGGGGGGCCTAATTTTTTGAGTTCTTTGTGTATTCTAGATTTTGTCCTCTGTGTAGATTGTAACTGGGAAATTTTTTTCCATTATATAAGTTGTTTTTCATTCTGTTGGCTGTTTCCTTTATGATACAGAAGTTTTCAGTTTTACATAATATCACTTCTTGATTCTTGATGTTATTTCTTGTGCATTTGGGATTCTGTTTTGAAAATCTTTGCCTACGCATACATCTCCAAGAATTTCACCTATTTTATCTTCCAGAAGGTTAAGTGTTTTCATTTAATATTTATTTATTTTTTTCATTTAATATTTAAATCTTTGATCCATTTCAATTTTACTTTAGTACTTGATGAGAGATATGGGTCTAGATTCAGCCTTCTGTTTGTGGATAACCAGTTTCCCCACCACCATTAAAGAGACGATTTCCACTAGCTTGTGTTTTGGGCCTTTAAAGGTCAAAGATCAGATTGCTGCATGTGCCTAGAGTTGTTTCTGCATCCTCTGTTCTGTTCCATTGATCCATATGTCTGCTTTTGGGTCAGCAGCTTTGTAGTATAACTTGAAATGCAGGATTTTGATGCCTCCTGCTTTGCTATCATTGCCCAGAATTGCTTTTGCTATTCTAGGTCACTTCTGGTTTCATATGAATTTCAGAATGTGTATGTATCAGTTTTGGAAGTAAGATCATTTTGACAATATTGGTTCTGCCTCTCCAGGAACAAGTGTTATCTTTCCATTCTCTTACGTTCTCTTCAATCTCCTTTTTCAGAGTACTATAGTTTCCATTATACAGATTCTTCACTTCCTGGGTCAGGTTAATTCCTAAGTATTTAATTTTTCTTGAAGCTAATGTGAATGGTATTATTCTCCTAGTTTCTTTTAGGTGGGTTCACTATTGGTATACAGGAATGCTATTCATTTTTGTATGTTGATTTTGAACCCTGCTCCCTTGCTGAATGTGTTATTTCTAGGAGTTTCTTGGCAGAATTTTTTGGATTGTCTATGTAGAGAATCTTGTTGCTTATGAATAATGATAGTTTGATTTCTTCCTTTCATATATATATACGTATATATATATATATATATATATACATATATATATCCCTTTTATTTCTTTCTTTGATTGCTCTGACTAAAGTTTCAACTAATATATTGAGTAGAAGTGGTGATAGTGGACATCTTTGTCACATTCCTGATTGTAGAAGAAAAACTTAGTTTTTCCCTATTCAATGTGATGTTGACAGTAGGTTTGTCATGAATGATTTTATCAGATTGAGATATGGTCCTCCCATTCCTATTTTCTTCAGTGTTTTTATCATAAGAAGATATTTGTCAAAGACTTTTTCTGTCTCAATTAAGATGATTATATGATCCTTGCCCTTGCTTCTATTTTTGTGATGTATTACATTTATAGATTTGCGTATGTAGAACCATCTTTAGATTCCTGGAATGAGGCCTAGTTGGGCATGATGCATGATCTTTTTGATGATCTGTTGCATTCTGATTGCCTTGTTGAGATTTTTTTGTGTCTATGTTTATTAAAGAGATGGGCCTATAGTTTCTCATTTTTGTTGGATCGTTGACTGGTTTTGAAAGGTAATAGCTTCCAGTAATGAATTTGGCAGTACTCTTTCCACTTTAATTTCATTGAAGAGTTTGAATATTATTAGTATTAGCTCTTCTGTGAAACTTTTATAGAAGCAATGAATCCAGCAGGTCCTGGACTTTCCTTGGTTGGTAGACTTTTTTATATTACTACCTCAATTTCATTGCCTGGTATTGGTTTTTTCAGGGTTTTTATATCTTCTTGTTTCAGTTTTGGTAATTCATATGTGTCTCATTACTTACCTATTTCATCTAGATTCTTTATTTATAGAGTACAGGTTCTCACTCTGGTTGCTCAAAATCTGGATTGTAACAGAGTTCATTGTGATCTTTCCTTCTTCATTTTGAATTGCAGGGATAAGGGTTTTTTCTTTCTTTCTTTTTATAAGATTCTCTAAGGTTTACCTGTTTTGTTTTTCTTTGAAGAACCAGATCTTTGATTCATTGATTCTTTTCATTACTTTGACAGTTTCAATTTCATTAATTTCTGCTATGATCATTATAACTTCCTTCCTTGTACTAGCTTTGGATTTGGATTGTTCTTGTTTTTTAAGACCTTGAAGTGTATCACTAGGTTATTTGCTTTGGCTTAATCTGTTTTTCTGATCTGGGCATGCACAGCTATACACTTCCCTCTTAGGACAACTTTCATTGTATTCCAAAGGTTCTAGTATGTTGCACTGGCATCATCTTTTGAGTCCAGGAATTAATTTCTTCCTTGATTTCATCAGTAACCCATTGATTATTCAAGAGTGTATTCTTTAATCTCCATTATTTGGTTTTTTTCTATGATTTCTTTTGCCATTCCTTTCTAGTTTCATTATAATATGAAAATATGCATGGAATAATTTTGATTCTTTTGTATTTATTTAAGCATATTTTATGGGCTACTATGAGGTCTATTTTGGATAAAGTTCCATGTGCTACTGAAAAGAATGTGTACTCTATTGTTGGACTGAAGACTCTGTAGATATCTATCAAGTCTATTTGTTCAAAGATATGTTTCAACTCTAATATTTTTTTACTGTTTTTTTTTTGTTTGGTTGGCCTATTTGTGACAATGGGATATTGAGATTCCCCACTATAATGGTGTTGATGTTACCTGATCTTTTATGTTTAGCAATGTTTGTTTTATGAAGTTGGGTGTGTCGGTGCTCAGTTGATAAATATTTATAATTATTACCTCTTCCTGTTGAATTGTTCCTTTAACCAATATGTAGTGACTTTCTTTGAATCTTTTAATCAGTTTTGGCTTGAAGTCCTCTTTGTCTGAAAATAGGGTAACTACTTCTGCTCATTTTGGGGCTACCATTTCATGGAATACTATTTTCCATCCCTTAATTTTTAGTCTACAAATTTCTTTTTGGATTAAGTGTGTTTCTTGCATACAGCATAGCATTGGTTTGTTATTGTTGTTGTTGTTGTTGCTGCTGCTGCTGTTTGGCTCCAGACTGCCAGTATGTTCTTTTAATTGAGAAGTTGAGACCATTCATTTTGAGAGTTATTCCTGAAAGGTAATGATTTGTTCCTGTTATTGCTTTATTTTCCTATTGCTGATTCCTCCCTCACTCCCACCTCCATTAACTGCTCACCCTACCTGATGTATTCATTCTAGTAGATGCTTTGTCATTATGTTTTTTCTTATCCCTTTTTATGATGCCTTTGAGAAATATTTGGAGTACTTGTTTGGCAGTCATGAATTTCTTATGATGCTCTTTGTCATGGAAATACCTTATTTCTCTAACAATGTTGAAACATAGTTTGACTAGATATGTTAGTCTAGGTTGGAAGTTTTTAGTTTTAGGGTTTAGAAAACTTCACTCCATGCTCTCCTGGTATTTAAGGTCTGTGTTAAGAAGCCTACCATAAGCCAGGTGTGGTGGCACACACCTGTAATCCCAGAACTCAGGAGGCTGAGGCAGGAGGATTGTTGCAAGTTCAAGACCAGCCTAGGCTACAAAATGAGCCCCAGGTCAGTCTGAACTGCATAGTGACACACCCTGTCTCAAAAAGACCAAAAAAAAAAAAAAAAAAAAAAAAAAAAAAAAAAAAAAAAAAAAAAAAAAAAAAAAAAGGAGAAGTCCACCATAATTCTAATAGCTTTACCTTTGTAAGTGATTTGCTGCATCTTGATTTTTCCAACAGCTTTTAAAATTCTGACCTTGTGTTTGACTTTGGGATTTTGACTGTGATGGTTGTGGGATGTTCTTTTCTGAGCATGGCTATGTGGGTTCTGTATGCCTCTGTATGTTAAATTCTTTCTCCACCCATGAAAAGTTTTCTGCTATTATTTCAGCAAACAGGTTTTTTATGTCATTTGTGTTATCTTCTGATTGTTCACTAATTCCAGTTAATCTTAGATTAGTTTTTTGGCTTATGTAGCAGCTGTGGGATCCACTTTCCATTTTCTATTGCTATTTTTAAGTATTTGTGAGTATATGCCATCTGTATCAGGCCTATTTTTCAGGCTGACACTCTGTTCTCACACTGGTCACTCCTGCTGCCCATACTTTCAACAGAATTTGGTACCCATTCATGATCTCTAACTCTTAGCTCAACTGGTCATTCATGTTTTGTGTTATTTTCTTTAGCTCACCTAGCTTTTTATCAGTATTTTCTGTAATTCACTGATTGTTTTGTTTATTAAATCCAATTTCTGTTTAGTTATATTTTGTTTAAGCTCACCAAGCACCTTATTGATCTGTTTTTGTTTGTGTGTCATTTGCTTGTTTGGCCTCCTCTTTTATTATTTTTGTATCATTCAGCTGTTTGGCTTATGATTTTTTCCCCATTAATGCCCCACATATAAGCTTTGCAGAAACTAGAGTTTTAGAGGTATTTTCATGCCTGTTTTCTCATGTTTCTATTGGTTTTATTGTGTGTGTGAGTGTGTGTGTTTGTGTATACACTGAGGTTTGCAGGTTAATTATAATGGAAAGATGTTGCTAGTATGGCGATCTCTTCAGTTAATGTCTACTTTCAAGTGATATATGAGATGCCCAATTCTAGGTTTTTGCCTCCGTCCTGGTATCTGACCACCTCCATTAATTTGGGAAGGGAGAGTGTAGTATAATTGGTCCAGTACCCAGTTCTCTGGAAATGAACCACAGTATTATTGATGACACAAAGATAAACCAGATATTGGAAAATAGCAAAACCAATTAATAACAGCAACTATGCCATTCTGGCAATAGCAATGAAATCAGAAATAATAGTAGAATCAAAGACAAACTTTGCATTGACATTGACATAAGAACCAATAAAAGTTACCACTGTACCACCCTTAATAACAGAAAAAAGAACTGTAATTATAAAACAGACCCAAAGGCAATCCAAATATTGATTTACAGCAAATAACTATGAAATGCAACAACTATACCACCATTACCAATAGAAAATAATTCAATATTAGCATAGAATTAACTAGATATGTAAAGTCTAATAAAGCTTAATAGTAATGCTAGTAAAGATGGAGGAAGTAAAAAAGAAGAAAATGGAAGAATAAAAAATTGAAATATAAAGTACAAGAAT
The DNA here is from genome assembly GCA_004363535.1 of Dasyprocta punctata. NCBI lineage: Eukaryota > Metazoa > Chordata > Mammalia > Rodentia > Dasyproctidae > Dasyprocta > Dasyprocta punctata. The sequence goes on along the minus strand of RJWM01011233.1, from coordinate 9,276 downwards.
ATTAGAAGGAGAGACATATAAGACAAGGAACCTATTAAGGACCAAAAGAAAATTAATAGAATTACATAAAGTAACAAGAAAAAACAAAAAAAAGAAGAAAAACTGGAAAGTAAAATAAAGAAAAAAACTCAACCTTTCCCCACCCAAAAAAATCAGTGAAGAAAAATGAGCTCCAAAAAATTCCTGTAGTTTTGAATGAGTGGTTTCTTCCCAAGGTCTATAGTACTGGAATTCACCAGATATGAGGGAGATGGTAGTGAGTCACTACTAAGAAGTATTTTGCTTCCACACACATATTTTCATGTGTGAATACTGAATTGTGCCCCATATTTTCTGCTGGGTGTGGTCAATCAATGCTGTCTGCCCTCAGGCTGTTTCACTTCAGGCTATACTTTCTTCAGCTTCTCTCAGTTTCCATGACCTTTTGTGAGCCCCAAGTCATAGCTTTTCCTGCCTAGCTTTATGGCAGAGTAAAGATCATAAACTAGTATTCAGTTGAGGTTAAGAAGCATGTGTTTACTACAGAGTCAATCAGAATCCTGCTTCTGTCCATGCCTTTAGAGAAAAATTGAGAAGAACAGTCACATGTTTTCAGAAAGTAAAATGAGCTGGCCACCTCAAAATGATGCCAGGTGTTGCATCCACAGAGTGTGACTTGACTTCTAACATCATGTGAGAAAACGCTAGCTGGAGTGTTCCCATGGAGAATGCCAGCTGTGGGCAAGTGGCCACCCTGCAGAGCCTCAGGTCATCAGGGAATCAGCAGCAGGAAGAGGGTGGCTTCCCAGCCATCAAGTCTTTGCCTCATCTGACTGTGGAATTGGAAGGTCTTCAAGTATTCAGGGGAAGAGCAGCTGCCAGCAAAGCTGAATCAAAGGATCTAAAAATAGTTAAAGAAAACACAAAGACAGAATGTGCAATTCAGATTATTTAGGAAACCACGCCAAACTTAGAAAAACTACAAAATGGGTGGGGAGCAAGAAAACAGAATCTCAGCCTCATTCCCTAGCAAGAATTGCACCACCACCATCACCACCCATTATTGTCTGCTTGCTTATTAGTGCTCTCTTCCACTGAGTCTTCAAGATAAAAATAATTCAGGTCACTTTCACTGTACATCAAAGCATTCAAATCAGATAACCAACCCATTTTGTCTAATACGATGCTCACCTCAAACATAATCCTCAAACAGAGAGAGGTTCCTGTGCCATTCCTGCTGCCAGTGGGGCTACGCCTGCCTTCCATACAATGGGAATTAATTGCAAAGTCTTAAGCATTTCCAAGAAATGCATCCACTTCATTAAGTATGACATTTTAAGGTGGTCAAAAGAAATCCAGCCAAAAAGGAGTCTAAGAGGATGCACAACAGAAAACCCTCCTGAACCCATGAGAACATTTTAAAGTGAAATTTGGGGAAAGTAGCTCGAGGGTCACTTTGACAGTTACACATTACAAGGGAATCAGAGCAAGGATGGAGGAGCTTACTGTCTGTCTGCCATGTGTGTTGGTAGCAAGGCTGCTTTCTAGTCTTCCCAAGGAGAAGGTAATATGCTTCCCATAGATTAGCTCCCTGTGCCTTTCCTAGTTTCTGAGGTCCCTATACACCTTGGCTCACAAATTCCCTTTTCTCATCTTCCAAGCTCATTACCACAACCTCTGGTCTCATCAGCATATCCCCACTCCATCCCTCTGCCCTTCCTACCTCTTTCTTATAAGGACCTCTGGAGCTACAACCAGACCATCCAAGACAGTGTCCCCCTACCAAGATCCTTAACCCAGTCACATCTACCCAGGCCCTTTTGCCCAACCAGGTAGCATAGTCACAGGGTCTGTGCATTGCGACATGGACATCTTTAGGAGCTACATTCAGAGCACACCAAAGACCCTCACTTATGCTTTATGTGCCCATCAACTCTAAGGAAATAATCCTCCCCACTAGCTCATGGCAGCAGCCATTACTTCTAATGTGAGCTACCATGGTACCATAAAGATGTCTTTGGACGGACGGAATCAGTTCGGGGTTCTCCAGAGAAAATAGAATTCCTTGACTTACAGTGGTGTCTACCTTGATAAACGCTTCACATGTTGCAAATATCACTGAAAATGTATCTACTGCACCTAACCCATGGAACGGCATAGCCTAGACACACAGCGCACTGCAGAGGACCCACTGTTTTCCCTCATCACTGTGTGGCTGCCTGGGAGCTGCGGACTCCTGCTCAGCATCGCAAGAGAGGATTACACCGCGTATCACTAGGCTGGGAATAGGCCCCCATTTAAAATCCAAAGCACAGTTTCTACTGATGGATACTGCTTTTCCACCACCACAATGTCAAAAAATCTCAAGCTGAATCAATGTATACACACATATAAGATGTATGTGACACACATCTTACCTGTATGTGTGTATGTATTATACATAAGATATACAACGGCGTATATAATAGTATAAAACAAGATATATATATATGTATAAGATAAATGGTAGTACATATATACAATGAAGACACTTATAATAAGAAATTGGCTTACAACTATTACAAAGCTGACACATTCAGCTGATATCCCAGGCCAAAGTCAGGCAGAATTCACTCTTACTCAAGGGAAAGTCAACCCTGTGTTCAGTTCTATGACCCTTAACTAACCAAATGAAACCTCCCCTCCCATAAGGAGATGACCTGCTTTATTCAGCCTATCAACTGGAATATTAATCTCATCTGAAGACAGCCTCACAGATCTACCTAGAATCATGCTTGATCAACTGTTGGACACCTGATGGTCAACCAAGTTGACACAAAATGTTTTCACCATCACTCAAAGTCAGTAGCTGAGGTGCCATCAGCACTATTCCTATCTGACTGAGCCCTGCTGGAACAGGTATTACTGAAGATTGGCATAGTCACTACAGTCTGCTCTGGAGGTGGCCAGAAGTCACCAGCAAAGTTTACAGCCCTGCAAAGCCTAGAACATCACCTGGAGCCAGGAGCCTGATCCAGTGCCACCTAAGCCTCCCATCAAGGATGCAGAGATGTAACTCCAGGAACAGGCACAAATCCTTTGTTGTTATAGCTTCTTCCTGGCAGAGAGCACACACCATTCCCATCTCACCTTCACCCCTCCCTTTCAAACTTACGGTCTTCGACATTCTTTCCCCTTAACATGAGCTCTTTCACCAATATTTTTTATTAAAACATCTCTCTCTCTCTCTCTCTCTCTCTCTCTCTCTCTCTCTCTCTCACACACACACACACACACACACACACACACACAGAGAGAGAGAGAGAGAGAGAGAGAGAGAGAGAGAGAGAGATCTCTCAGAGTCCTCCATGCAATTAGGCAAGCCTGAATCCCAAGATGAATACAATTCAAAGTTTAAACCCAGGCTGGAGATCTCACAGCCTCCAAGACAAAAGTAATGAGTCTGATTGTCAAGAGCATCCTAAGTGTATGGGAGTAGAATAGAGGGGGTTCAGGAGCCATGGTTTATGACTGCAAGCTGAAAATTACACCTGGGAGGCCCTGCCCTATCTCATGGCTGAATGGTTTTATTGACAATAATCCAGTTTCTGGGCTGTTACCTGCAGCCCCCTGGCCTTGGACAGCCTTCTGATCCTGACCTATCCTTGAGACATGGAGATACCGCAGCCAGAATTCCTCTTCCCGCTACCCTTGGTAAAGGACAAGGCAGTAGAATGACAGAGGGTCTCTTTTCAACCTGACTTGCTTTTCAAGCCAGCTGACCCCAATGAGCATTTTCCAATGTCTTAGGAGAAAGCATAAATATTTCATGGAAACTTAATCTAGTTGAGCAAGTAGAGGCTGGAAAGGAAGCCCTTGAGAGTGTGTCCCTTCCAGGGACAAACTATGCAGGCACCTGAAGTCTCAGAAGAAAAGCTTACCTTTATAGATTTAACCTGCAGAAAGAAACAGCAGAGCTTTTGGTCTAGCTTCAGGTTAGGGGAGCACAAGCTGCCCAGCAACATTGATAGAAACCCTGTCACAGAGTTAGGGAAGGAGCTGAATTCCAGCTCTGTCCTCAGGAGGCACCTGCACAGCAATACAGGATAGTAGCTAAGGGCACAGGTTTAGAATCAGACAGTCCTGGGTATTAATTACTGCTATGCCCATCTTTAGGAAGAACTGAAGCCAGTTAATTCATCACTCAGTTACAGTTCTTTATCTTTAAGGACCTGTCATATTATGAGGTTCCAAAATAACACTATTAACAGTTCCATGGAGTCAGATTTCTATCTCTCCATACTGTTTTTCTACTACCTGACCTCCTTTCTCAGAAGTCCCCTTGAGGCTTCCAAACTACTTGCCAAAAGAGAGTCAAAATGGCAAAACAGGCCCCTCTTAGATCAGTCAGCTCCCTCTGGGCAACCTTCTCTGTGTGCAAACATGTATGTCTGCTTCTCGGTCACACAGAACGGTACTAGGCTGTAAGAGTGTAATATTTCTTCTTGTTTCGCTAAACTCAGTTCACTGATCATCACTTCAGTAAAACTTGGGTTTCAGTTACAAAGATGGAGGGAGAAAAGAAGGCTGCTACAAGAGCCTCCATTGTCTTAAGCCTTTGTTAAGTCCCCCACTACAATTCAAACTTTAAACCCAGCCCCCTACCAGAGACATCATTTGCTCTCAATAAGGACCAGAGTCAGATATCCATAGTGCAGGGTTGGGACTGTAGAACAAAATTAATGCAGGCCCTCACTTTCAAGGGCTGACCCTGTACTTGGATGAAAAGGAGAACAAGTGCTTCCTTAAATTTTGTTTGCCACATTGCTTGTCTGTCCTAGTCCCAGACCTACCTTAGGGTTGTCCAGATAGACACACTCATCATTTTACTCCTTACCATACTGTGCAGGGCAATTTCTCTCCTTTACAGCTAGATTTCTAAAAATGGGTGAACCTTCTATGTTAGCCACAAAATTTAGATTAGTGTTCACCAAGGCCCTCAGATCTCTGCCTTGATTGGGGTCTTCAGATCCCACAGAACTCTCAGGTCACATCTTCACGCTCTATGCCTGTGCCCAGCAGAGAGCAGGCTAACGTAGGTGAACAGGGTGGCTGGAGGCAACTTCACCAGAAAGAGCAAAGCAAATAAGCACCACAGCACAACTCATGGCTTTGAACTTCAGGACTCTTGCAGTATGCCTGGAAAAAGAAAGGGCTGCAGCTGGCACTGTTTTCTCACCACCCACTTCTGCTGTGAACTTTTCCAAGAATGCACCAAGCTACATTAAGGCTAGCATTTCACAAACCAGTTGGCCAGAAGCAAGTTTGGGCACATGCAGTTCCACACACAATGGGTTAATTTCCAGTCCAATTATAAGAATGGTAATAATTGGCCACACTCAGGGAGCTGGCAATTACCACTATTTTTAACTTGCATTACAAAGGCAATGATTTTATGTACAGCTTGTGCCAAGAAAACTGAATTTTCTCCAGCTGAGAGAATCATGTACCAGAGTCAATGCCCATCCCTGTCTTGGCTGATGTTCTTTTAACATAGCATCACCTACAAGTCCCAGTGTAAGAGAACCATCAACCTGTTACTTCCTTTGGGTTCTTCCTTCCCTGCTGGCTCTCCAAGCCAGCAGTCTGATTTATCATGGCTCTATCAGTGGACACCAGGGAATCTTGAACTCAAGGCCCCTGTACTTACTCTACCATTCCCAAAGAAAATGTGTATTCTTGGTTTTATTTTGACATCACTCTTTCTGAACCTTTGTGTAGGCCTCTTGGCTCTGGGTTTTTGTCTGACATCATGATAAGCCTGACATCTTCTTTCATAATGCCTGCCAAGAGTGAGAAGGTATTGGCAGAGTATAAGCACACCTACTGGGAAGCAGGAGGGAGGGAAGAGAGCAAAGAAAATTATCCCTGTCACTCATCTGCTGCCCTATGGATGAATAAGAGGAGATCTGAAGGATTCTTTGCAAGTAGACTGGGAAAGGGCAAGCGAGACTCCTGCCTCTTTCTGTGATACTCACTTCTAGTGTCCTATCTCTCCTTCTATATTTTAAGTCCCTGGGAGGTATATTTTTAATTTTATTTTTCTTTGTAATTAACACGTAATAACTGTACATATCTGTGGGGTACAGAGTGACATTTTAGCACATACAAGCAATGTGTACTGATTAAATCAGGGTAGTTAGAATTTTTATCTCTTTAGCATTTCTTTATGTTGGAGGCTTTGCAGGCCTCTCTTCCCATTCTTCCTGAATATGTAATAGGTTATTGGGAACTATAGGCACCCACTGTGCTTTGTAATGCTAGGACTTATTTCTCTTATCTGACTTCATTTCGGTACTGATTATCCAAACTCCCTCCATTTTCTTCTCTCCAAAACCCTTCCTAGCCTCTAGTATTACTCAATTTGAAATCAATTTTTTTAACTTCCGCATATGAAACAGAATATGCAGTATTTGTTTTTCTGTTATCTGGCTTCTTTCACATAGCATAATATCCTCAAATGATAGCATTTCATTCTTTTAATGACTGAATAATATTCCTTTCGTATATGTACCACATTTTCATTATTCATTCATCTGTTGAAGGACACCTAAGTTGAAAGTAATGCCCCTTTGACACCATAATGTTAAATGAAATAAATCAGATACATAAGTTTTGTAGCACATGGTTTCTCTTACATGAGAAAGCCAAATTATAAATAAAGAGCAAAATGAAGCATAATAGGAAGTACGAAGATAGATCTTTCTCAAACAGAGAATCAAGAAGGAGGGAGAGGGGAGTTAAGGATGAAAAAAAGGAATTAAAATGTGTTATTTACACATACCATCTCTGCACAAGGAATGTAAACGTTATGTACTCCAAACATATACAAAGAAAGAAAGAAAATAATGCTGAAATAAACAGATGTGTAGGTATTTCTTTGATACATTGATTTCATTTCATTTATATATATATACCCAGAAATGAGATATCTGTATTAGATCATAGATCTATTTTCAGGTTTTTGAGGAGCCTCTGGCAAGTCCATTAGAACTTTCGATGATAATAAACTGCCCCCCACAGCGTGTGCCACAGGTTCACCACCACCGTACTGTTTTCCATAGTAGCTGTATTAATTTACATTCCCACAACAATATATAAAAGCTCTCTTTTCTCTACATCTTACCAGTTCCTGTATTTTTGCTTTTTAAATAACAGCCATTTGAACCACAGTAAAACTATCTCATCCTGATTTTGACTTACATTTCTCTGTTGATTAGTGACATTGAACATTTTTTTGTGTATTTTTGGGCAATTTGTATTTTTTATATTGAGGAATGTCTATTCAGATGATTTTCCCCTTTTTTACTGTATTATTTTGGGGGATTGTTCAAAGTTTTAGTTTCTTATATATTTGGAATGTTATCTTCGTCAGAGGAACATTTGAAAATATTTCCTTTTATTCTGTAGGTTGTCTCTTCACTTCAATGATTATTTTCTTTGCTCTAGAAACTTGTTAGTTTTAGATAATCCCATTTGCCTATTTTTGCTCTTGTTATCTGTGTTTTTGCAGTCCTATCCAAAAAGTTGTTACATATATAAATGTTTTGAAATGTTGCCCCATGTTTGCTTATAGGACTTTTGTTTCTGTTTTAGATCTTAAATTATGTCTTTGATTCATTTTGAATTGATTTTTGTATATAGTTAAAGATAGGGGTCACATTTGTTCTTCTTCTTTTTTTCTTTTTTTGCATATAGATGTCTGGTTTTCCCAGCACCATTTGTATTGAATAGGCTGTCTTTTCTCCAACACGTTTTTAGAACTTTGTCAAAAACCAGTCGCCTTTAGATGCATGAATTTATTTCTGAGATCTTTATTCTGTTCCATTTGTCTACATGTAGGTTTTTATTCCAGAACCATGCTGTCTTTGTTACTATAGTCCTCCAATATATTTTGAGGTACTGTGATGCCTCCAGTTTTGCTCTTTTTAAGATTAGTTTGACTATTGGGAGTGTTTTATGCTTCCACATGAATTTTAGGGTTGTTTTTCTAGTTTTGTAAAGTGGGCATTGATATGTTGAAGCTGATTGAAATGAACTTGTGAATCACTTTGGGTAACAGGAACTTTTTTTTTCCTTTTTATTTTATTGGCACATTTTAGATAAATATAATAATAATATTCATCATGGGAAGTTTGTACCTGTACATGATATATCTTGTTTCTTATTTCTTTTCACCTTTCACCTCCCTTTCCTTCAAACCGTCTTCCCCTCTTTATTTTCAAAAGCTTTGTTTCCATTTTTTCTTCTATTCATTTTTTTCTTGTTCCTTCTTTCCTTTCTCTCTCTCCCCTCCATTGTTCTCCTTCTCATTTGAACATTTTCTTCCCATTTCCCAATATCTATCATAAATTTTGGTCCTTATTTAAACTTTCAGTTTCTCACACCAGAGAAACAATGCCATATTTGAACATGTGTGTCCAATGTATTTCACTTAAGAGTATAACAGAGTATGACAGAGTAGTACTCCAATTGTTTCTTTAAAAAATCCACATCTTCTTTATCTATGCATTGGTTAATGAATACTTGGGCTCTTTCCAAGACTTGGTTATTAAACACTGTGCCGCTATAAACTTGGAAATACATACATTGCTGTGGTATGATGCTTTTAATTCTTTCAGGAAACTACACAGAAGGGGAATAGCTGGGTTGAATGAAACCTATACTTCAAGTTTTTTGAGAAATCTCCACACAGACTTCCACAGTGTTTGCACCAGACTAGATTCCCTCCAAGAATGAAGAACGGTTTGTTTTTCCCCACAGCCTGCTAGCATTTATTACTGATTGATTTCCTGGTTATAGTCATTCCTTTTGGAGTGAGATGAAATCTCAGCATTGTTTTAATTTGCATCTCTTTAATTGCTAATGATGTTGGACATTTTTTCATATATTTACTTGTCTCTGCTTCTTCATCTGAGAAGTATCTATTCATTTCAAATGTCCATTTTTGAATTGGGTCTTTAAATTTGAGGGGACCTGGGGTCTTTTTGGAGTTGTTTGTATAGTCTAGATATTAGTCCTTTGTCTGAGGTACAGCTGGCAAAATTTTTTCCCACTCTATGAGTAGTCTATTTACTCTGTTGGTGATTTGAAAAAGCTTTTTGATAAGATGAGACACCAATCAGTGATTCCTTATGATACTTTCTGTATGATTGAGGTTTTGTTCACCAAGTATTTGCCTATACCTATGTCTTCAAAAGTTCTAGTTATTCTATATTCCAGCAGATTTAGTGTTTCTATATTAATATTTAGATATTC